>UZAE01013211.1:0-25223 GCA_900617975.1 Rodentolepis nana | reverse complement strand
GGAACATCAAAGTGAGAAAAATTGGAGAGGAGGAAGAGAAGAGTGATTCACAGCTGTAAAAGAGACGGACAGACTCAAAAGCAGAGAAAATGCAAAATGGGGATTGTGGAAGTGGTGGAATATGGCATACAGTGGGGTCATGGTAGTTAGAATTCAGAAGTCAACTGCCGGTTTATAAACTTTTTTGCGTATGAGAATACGTTTCCCAGGGTGCACCACGTGGACGTTAGTCTATCGCAGGCCGCTACCGCCATCTTATTGATTGAAATAATTGCTGTTACTCACGATTACCTTGGTGACATTGTTAATAGCTGGTAGAAGTGAAGTTAGTTTATATAAAGGACGCAACGGTGCAATAAATGCATACCGGACTTGCAAAGAAGGGGAGAAATATTGGAGAATATTGAGGAGACAGGATGTTGGTTACATGATTGGATGCCCTGATACATGAGGCTTACTACAGTAGTTGATAGAATAATTTGTATTGAATGAAATTGAATGAACTAGATCTCAGAAAATTCTACAGCTACATCTAAACAATCGTGACATATCAATCAAAAAACCCATTGAAAAATGGAACTGAAAATGGCTATCATATGTGAGAAGGTGTAGCTTTCATAAAATATATATTTAGATAAAGCTCATTTTTATTGGTGCTATTTGATTGGTCGCTTTGGAGGGAATAAAATATTTTGTTCTGGCCCAAGATTTCCAGACGAGTTTAATCGTATGTACATTTGTTTTTTTTTTAATAATCAGATCAGCAACACAATTAAAGGTTTTCCCAACGTTTTTTAAAGGGAATCCAATAAATCTGGAAGAAGAAAAATTAAAAAAATAGCTAATATAACAGTCCTTATTGACCATTATGAATTGGCAGGAATTTGTGCTAATTTACGAGGACATGTAGGGGGCAGCATTATTCCCATCGAGTAAACGAGTTGATGGGGTTAACGAAGTTGAAACAAATGGCATAGGTTATTATTATTATTATAGCTTTCAGTCAACAATAGGAAACAACAGTTTCAAGCAAGATTTGAATACAAAAGGCTCATTTAGACCAAAGCGTGCTGAACAACCACAGTGAGAATTCGAGAGGGTAGAAGTGAGAGACGGACGAGGAGAGTGGAGATGAGGGGGGGGGGAGTGACAAGCACGAGTCAGCAAGTATGCTAAGGGAAATACAAAGACACCTCATACGAGACACTTGGCCACGTGACGCGGAAGACATGGTGTATGGCTTTTAACTTCACGTGAGACGAAGAGTGAACTTTACATTGTTTCAGTATACTGGCAGTCATTCTCAGCGTTGATTGTCTCGATGGAGAAATTTTCTATTCATCTCATGCAACAGACCCGAATTTTGACAACGTGACCGATTTTTCCCATAAGCACATTTTTTTAATCTTAAGTTAGTTGGACTTACGAGCGCTCAAATAGCGGTCATCGCCAACTGTTCTTGTAGGACCTGAGCCTGACCTGGTGATTGGCCATTTGGAGGCATTTTCGATCGCTGTACTAGAGGAATTGCAATTTAAGTAATAATTGTTAAGGGGTGCGTGATAGACTTACCTCCACGTGGTGCACCCTGGGCAAGATATACTCCCATACGGCAAGAAGTCTATTAACCGGCAGCAGACTTCTGCATTCAAGCTACCATGACCCGACTCTACCTCATATTCGACCCCTTTCATAGTACTCACCTTGGCCTTTTCTCTACCTTTATTTCTCTCTCTTTTACATCTTTAAATCCCTCTTCTGTTCCCCTCTCGAATTTTTCTCACTATACTGCTCCCCCTCCCCTCTGTTAAGATCGAAGTAAGCTAAAGGGCTTATGGTAACTATCGAAACGCCCGCCATTTGATATAAAATAAAAAATCGTTGAAGATAAGCACGTATGATGATCTGATTGTGACTAAGAGTCAGAACATTTTAAATGTTTCGAATCGCTTGCTTGATATGGCCTTAAAACATTACTCCAAGTAAATGCGTTTCATAAATTAATAAAACAGGAAACATTTGAATTTCACTTTGAATTCCCACTTTCTTCTACGTCAAAATCTCTTAATTCTAATTATAACAAAAAAAATTGGAGAACCCGCAAGAAATGGGCGAAAATTAATACATCAATGTCTGTAATTAAACGATAAAAATATCTCGACGGCTTAATAAGATTTCAATCACCTTCCACAATTTGCGTCCCAAAGAGATGTGATAAGAACGTAAGGCCTATGAGACACTGAAAACTTGATCGCTCTAATTGAGTCACACTCTTTGCGTCTAAATCAAAATCCTTTTTTGTGCTAAATGGGTAAGATAAAAGCTAATTCATAATTACCGCCAGTTAACCCTTCTCAGATCACTGTATGAGCCTATTGTCTCATGTTAGAAATGGTTAATTGCGATTAAGTGGGGTGCACTTTACGCTGCGCAATCGATTGGAGCTTAAAACGCCCCACGCCACATTCATTCCGCAAGGGCGTGGCGTACTTTGTGTGTAACCCTGGAGATGAATATTTGCATTTTAGATGAGAGTGAGAGAGAGAGAGAGGGGGTGGGAGAGAGAGGTATTGAAACATGTTGTGGCAAGTTTTAAATATTTACACTTCGTACAAAAAGCCTCTGGCAACCAGTTCCATGTCCGGTACTATAAATACAACCTTCTTATAAGAGACAAATAAACTGGTTTAAGCAATGTGCTTAATACCAACTGATCGTACTTAAAAAGTCTCAATCTTGATTTCCGGTGCCAAATGCTTCCTACGATATGCAGTCTCTCAGGCACTAATCACGTGATGAATTTTTGTTTGGAGTCTTGTTGTCAAGTGCTGCTAGTCGGTCTATTTAAGGTGTTACAAATGAAACACGATGCAAAGGCGCTTAATTCTCCTCACCGTAAACGTTTCGCAGTGAATTCGCACCCTGAAGCCTCCTTGAAGGCGATTTCGTCATCAACTATCCCTCATTTGAAGGCAGTCTCGTCAAATTACTAGTTCGCGCGATCATAGGCAAAAAAATTGAACTTGGATCTTTAAAATAATGAATTAAAACAGGCAAAACAGGTGAATTTGGAAGTTTCCGCTTTTATTTGTACACGTGAAAAAATATATATATTATGTAATAATGTTAATTAAGACCATGAAAATTTCAACATGGAAACGAGGTTTGGATCTTCTTTGTATGCAAACGTCACGCGGCTTCTCGTCAGCAATTAAGTAAGCTAAGTGCAATTGAATCATGATTTCACCATTCTCTCCAACGATGCTGAACTCCAAATAAGGCTAGTAATTTGCAGAAAGTGCCTTTTTAATCAAAATGCTGTACTATGTTATACGGGATCCTAAAAAAGTGACCTAAACTTTATTTATATCAAATGACAGGCGTTTTGATGGCTATCATTAGCCCTTTAGTTGACTTCAGGCTTTACATAGAGGAGGGGGAACATTAAAGGAAAAAAGTCGAGAGGGGGGAGAGGAACAGAAGAGTTTCAAAGACGAAGTTAGAAAAGGTAGGAAAAAGGTTAGGTGAGTACTGTAAAAGATACAAATGTAGAAAAAAGGTGAGGTGAGTACTATGGAAGTATACAGACTCAGAGGTAGAAAAAAGGTGAGGTGAGTACTGTGGAAGTAGACTAATATGCCATACAGTGGGTCATGGTAGCTAGAGTCAACTGAAGGTAGAAAAAAGGCGAGGTGAGTACTGTGGAAGTGGTGAAATATGACATACAGTGGGGTGATGGTAGTTTGAAGTCAGAGGTATATGACATACAGTGGGGTGATGGTAGTTTGAAGTGAGAAATAGGTAGAAAAAAGGTGAGGTTAGTACTGTGGAAGAAGTCGACAGTAGAGCAAAGGTGAGGTGAGTACTGTGGAAGGGGTCGAATTTGACATACAGTGGGGTGATGGTAGTTTGAAGTGAGAAGTCGAAGAGAAAAGGTAAGATGAGTACTGTTGAAGTGGTCGAATTTAAGAAAAAAGGTGAGGTGAGTACTGTGAAATGGTCGAATATGGACAAAGGTGAGGTGAGTACTGTAAAAATAGTCGAATATGATATAGAGTGGGGTGATGGTAGTTTGAAGTCAGAAGTCAACTGCCGATCAATAGACTTTTTGCAAGTCAGAAGTCAACTGCCGATCAATAGACTTTTTTGTCTTTGAAGCTAGTAGTCGAATTTGACATACAGTGGGGTGATTGTAGTTTGAAGTCATGTCAAATGCCGGTTAATAGACTTTTTTGCCGTATGAGAATGTAGGACATATAGGGGGGTCATGGTAGTTTGAAGTGAGAAGAAAACTGCCGGTTAATAGACTTTTTTGCCGTATGCGGAGAAGTCAACTACCAGTTAATAGACTTTGCCGTTGAAGTCAGAAGTCAACTGCCGGTTAATAGAATTTTTTTGCCGATAGTGAGAAGTCAACTGCCGGTTTATAGACTTTTTTGCCGCTTTGAAGTCAGAAGTCAACTGCCGAATAATAGACTTTT
The DNA here is from genome assembly GCA_900617975.1 of Rodentolepis nana. NCBI lineage: Eukaryota > Metazoa > Platyhelminthes > Cestoda > Cyclophyllidea > Hymenolepididae > Rodentolepis > Rodentolepis nana. Next base: position 20,742 of record UZAE01013211.1, on the reverse strand, counting down.
TTAGGGTAGTTTGAAGTGAGAAGTCAACTGCCAGTTAATATAACGAATATGACATAGAGAAGTCAACTGCCAGTTAATAGATCATGGTAATTGAAGTCAGAAGTCAACTGCCGATTAATAGACTTGGGGTCATGATAGTTTGAACTCAGAAGTCAACTGCCAGTTAATAGACTTACTCATGGTAGTTTGAAGCCAACTGCCGGTTTAAAGACTTTTTGCCGCATGAGTATACGTTGCCCAGGGTGCACCACGTGGATGTAAGTCTATCGCACACCCCATGTGACTTAAACTAACCACATTTATCTCTCACCTGTGAGCCCTTTGAAATGTGATTCAAAGTTAGTGCCTGCATTTCTGCCTAAAGAATAGAGGATGCATTTTGTAAAAGATCTGGTGAATATCAATGCCAACCGCGCATGTAGCAGATGGTTATTCTCGCTTCGATAATGACCTTAATTAAAGTTCAACTTTTATTTCCAAAGTGCTTTGTTCCTGTCGATACAATGGCACTTTTTATTAATTTTATACAAAGCCAGAGTAGGCGGATTTTTCATTGACAATCCTACTGTAAATGGAGTTCTTTGTTTATTTTTGAAACTAAAATTGAAAGAAAAAATTTGATTGCACAAATTCTCGCTGACTAAGCTACCTGGACCACATCAAGGATGCACAATAGATAGCCTGAAGAGTGTTTAGTAGTACAATTAATGACAAATTGTCACAAAGCTCAACTTAAAATTCAATTAGCGCTACGCCACGCCACCTTTGCAAAAAAATCGATTGATTGCTGGTTGGCTACACGGATACAGCACTCACAAACGCACCTGTTCGCTGCCAGAACAGTAGCACCTCCGCACCGTAACACGCCTTCACCCTTGAACACGCCACAGTACTGTCCGCTTTCAATTAGCTAACATTCTTTGTACTCACTTTGAATTCCATTGAATGCTTCTTATCTCAAACATTATGTAACTACATCCTATGTGATAGATTTGTTTGACAAGGGGGATATTGCGTGGATATCAGTTAACCCCAGTTAGACTCCGATAGGCCTGCTATCCAGGAAATGGACTGCAAATGGCTCCAGAAAAATTATTGTTAAGGGTTTATATAAAGGCATCATCTAACTTCAATTATGGTATATATATATATATATATATATATATATATATATATATATATATATATATATATATATATGCTTTTATCACCAGCCTGGTTCATCGTCTAAACTTCACCAAGGATCTCATATAGTTTTGATAGAGGTTTCCAAACAAATAAATTGCTCCAAACTTAAGAGAAAGATGATTGAACTTTTGAAATTGAATTTATAAAACTTACGAAATGCGATTCAGAGTAGATAAGAAACTATTCACCAGATTAGGCAAATCGAGTTCATTAAATTTTGTGCTGGGTCAATAGGTACACTGATTTACCGCCACAAACAAGCATAACCACCAAAAATGTAGTTTGCATCTTCAAGTTTTCCCTGAACCACATTTCGATTAACTAATCTCTACAGTACTTAAATTAATCTATTAAAAACTTCCTTATTTGCGATTTTCGCATATGCTGTGATTGCTTTTGACAGAGTGTGTGTTTGATGATTCATATACGACAACAAGACTTACAAATAGCTGGTGAATAACACACATAGCAAATATATACACTACTGTTTGGTGCGAAGGTAGTTCAGTGGTCATCATGACAAACCCCTCAGGTCGGAGATAACAATCACAATGAATTGATTAAGACAGATTAGGAGAGAAGCAGTCTAAGGAGAGGTTGCTCAAAAGAGACCATAAGAGAAATAGGAACAAAGAAACATTAATCAGCTCAGAGGACGTGCAAACAGTCGCGATAACGTTAAAGTCTACCCCAAGTAGGTTGAGTCACGCTCTCTTTGGTCGTCAGTGAAAGCTATCACCTGGTAACTTGGGCAGCGCAGGTCATGCACCAATATATTGTTATTTGGTATTTCAAATGGCAGGCTTTGTGATATCTACCATTAGCCCCTTCGTTGACTTCGGCTTTCACGAGGGGATGCACCCTGGACAACGTATACTCATCACACGGCAAAAAAGTCTATAACTCGGCAGTTAACTTCCAACTATTATGATCATGCACCAACATTTCGATTCAATAGAATGCCACAAAGCCTAGTAGAATATATTTTGGGGACTATTATGACTACAATAATAATAATTACCATCAATTGTATTCACGATTTATTATTTAATAAGAGCAATTTCGATCAATAATTTTAGTATCAGCATTCTTGTAAAAAAAGTGCAGGTAGACTCAAGTGAGATGAATATGGAACGTTGTGCCTGATGTTGCTTAACATAAAATACCGTCCGCAGAAGTGGAACATTTGTAAATTTTTGAGGAAATAATATTCTTTGTTTTGAAAATTCGATTGTAGGTTCCATGAAACCACTGCTCAATACTCATTTTGTTTGGTATTCAACTAATACACACCTCCCTAATTATTTAATCGATAAAAGGAACAGCGTTCAAACGTCACTTCGATCCATCTCCCTTTGGCCGATTTGAAATATTCAGACGGGGTTCAAAGCGCTGCATTTCGTTTTGAGTGTGTTCTACTTTATACTGACCTTGAGTGAGAACACAAATTTGCATTTACTAGGCAACTCATTTGCAAAGTCACGTTAACGATTCACGATTTACCTCCCATCGAGGACATAAGGAACATTGGATAAAAAATACGAACATTAAATCATTAGGCGAGTTGATCTGTTTGGCACCTCTTCAACCTCCCCTGGATCACATTAAAATCTGTGGTTCAACAAAGCAATTCCCACTAAAAGACCCTATACTCACACAGAGGCATCTAATGAAGAGACGCCATGAGTCAAGTTTAATTTACGGGTATAGTTGCATTATAAAATAAACAACAGAGAAGTAAACAATAAATAATCAATAAAATTCGAAAAATTTCATTCCCCCTCCATCATTTTTTCCTTAAATATATAACATTAAGCAAATAAGCATTTATTCATACAAAGGCCTCCAAGGTACACCGAAAGATAAGTACAATCAAGCACAATGTATAATATATATATATATATATATATATATGTGTATATATGTACAGGATATTTATCGAACATAACTCCTTCTCCCGCAACTATAAAGAAGCAATTTGAAGATCTAGTTGAGATACCATAGCAAAGGCAGCAAAAATAAGTTTTGTCCTTCAAATTGAGTAGAGAGAGAGAGAGAGGGAGAGAGCATATGCGATGGGAGAGGCCACTTAGAAATAGGGGGAGGGGAAGTGGTTGTAAAATGAAATCTTGTCCAGTGGTTTAGTAGAGACGACTCTTGGGTCCGTCCAGAAAGCGCTAAAATTGAGGGGGGAGGCGGGGAGGTTTAATGTAAATATCTAGATGGATACTTAAGTATGCATTGACTAGACATCTTTAAAAGTGCAAAATGAGGGAGAATGTTCCTAGACGTACACGCTTAATCGATAGCAAAGTTATTCCCATCAAAACAGAAACTTCCACGCCTTTAAGTTACGAGTAGTGTGGAGAAAAAAAATCAATAAATCAAACTGACGAATACCCCCCTCCCCCCACCCCCAATTTAGTCCATTAACGACTTTAGACCAAACTGGTTCTGAAAGCCAGAAGACTTTACAACAAGACACCTAGATGGAAGCACCAAGATTTCCAATGGGGGCATTTAATTGACGACTTTCTAGCCGAGAACTAATCAAGTTCAACAGGAAGATATGATCAATCAACGCTATTTAACTTTCCAACGAGATCGATGCTGATTGATTCACTTAACTGCCAACTTGTGTTAAACCCCCACGGTTAGCTTCTTTAATGATGGATAAGAAACCCCCCCCCCCCCCCCGACTTCTCAGTTAAGGAACCTACCAAATGCAGCCATTCAATTTACTCATCTATTGCCAATCCATGAGCTCAGATAAATTTTCTTCTGCTCTGCTGGAGACCCAAACGTTGAAATTTAAATCTGCCTTAAGAATTAAGGTTTCAAACACTAAAGTCAAAGTTCTAGGTCTGTCTGACCTTCTTCAATTTCATATACTCTGGCTACTCTCACAGGCTGCTGTTTCTTGTCCGCAAAGCGTTGCTTGCAAACCGACCCCTCCTATCTACTCAAAGCCCTTAAATCAGTACGCCAAGGTCATATACAATATAGCTGGCCAATGATTGGTCGCCCAGTAAGCAGGCAAGTACTCGCTTACGAAATAAACTCAGAATGAATTAAATTCACCATTTGAGCATTATTACAGTGACAAATTTGTTACTATCTACTCATTGAATTATGATTCTTAATCGAAAACTAAACACCTTGATTAAAGGGCTTTATGTTCAACTTATGCTTGGCAAGGGTTAGACTGGAGTAGAATTAAGCTGGCTACTCACCGTGTAGGGAGGAACAACCACGGTGATATCGTGAAAGATTCGCCGGTACTCCTCCAAATCCTGCCGTATCATGTAATTGCACTGCGCAAAGAGTGTCAGCCTTTCAAGCTTGGGATACCAAGTCTTGAAATCGCCCTTACTTACCATCAGCATTACAGAAAGGAACTCCGAGTAGACAGAGACGGACAGCACTTTCAAATTTGGGTATTGATTGGGGAAATTGTGTTGACAATACCAGGGGAAAAGTACATTTGGGCCCCAAGGCGTTGAACCATTCATATCACGCAAGGTAAATTCACTTGCATTAAGACACAGCCATAATAACTTTGCCAAAGGTGTACTATTAACCGTTAGAGTGGGAATTATGAGAACATCAAGTCTTTTTAGCCGAGGAAGTGCTTGGATTGGTTCCGTCAAAACTGGGGTATTTCCCCTCCAGGTTGTGTAACAGTCGCTAACGAAGCCCCTGACTTCCTTGAGATTTGCTGACAGACTCTCAAGATTAAAGAGAGCCGGTGAACTGGTACCTGAGAGTAGGTCATTAAGTTCATCAATAGGGATGATGTAGTTGCGTAGATCAAGGGAAACGATATTAAAAGAATGAAAGCCAAGGATGGGGCAGGTTTGGAGAATATTGCGAAATAAGTCCATTCCCCTTTTATCACGTATGATCAAGATAGTTTCCTCTTCGGAAAGAACAAGTTGTTTCATGATTTTACTCCTATTTTCCTCAGAGCCCTGAGCTAAAATCACTGGAGTCTCCACAAGACCCCTCCAGGTTGGAAATACTTGAAGGCAACTCCATCGGTCTAATATTGGAAGATGTTTGATTATGTGCTGTCCCACAGTTCGCTGGAATAACACTCGCTTCTGCAAGAGAAGCATCAAAAAATGCAAATATTATATAAATAATCTTATAATAGCCAATAACGCAATTTTTCGTGGTTCGATGGCACGAATTTTACGATTCGTGATCAAACCTGCGTACCAATTTCGTTATCGATTAGGCCCAAAAACATGCTAGAGAAAACAGTCAATGCAAAGAAGATAACTAACACATACACACACACATATGGTGCTTGCATGAAGAAGAAGAAAACTCACTTCCAATGGCAATTCGCTCTCTCCCATGGAAGACACACGAGGCAGCGCAACCCAGCGCAGCTGACTAAAGCACAACCCACATTGTGTGCGCTTTAGTTAGGAAGGTGGGGCAGGATTGTCCAATCAGAGAAAGGCAGGCAACGATGGCAACCAATGAAAAGCTTGACATGTGTACAACTTAAACTTCTGTTTATTTAATTTACGAGAGCCACATTAGCCTTGGTTATTTACAGATATCGAAAATTTCAAGTGTTGAATAATTGTCTCATCTCCTAGGTAGTGGAGAAAATAGAAACAGACAGACTGAGGAACCATTTTTTTTACTAAAATTATCGACACTTCCCCTAAGCCTTTTTTCCTGCTAATACGGGCTAAAGCCAATCGCGAACAGGTCAGAGAACACAAAGGCAATATTCATAAAGTCATATTTTTAATAATAATAAATTACAATCTTAGTATGTACAATAATTTTAATCTACAATAGTTTTCCCACCAATTTTAGCTGAGGCCAACTTTTCTTGACGGAAATTCAGTTTATTCATCTTTTTGGCCTGCTGCCTCTCACGCTTTCGAGCTTTGATAGCGGCCTTGCGTGCCTTCTTTTGCTCTGCGGTTTCCCCTTTGACCCTACGTTGGAGATTGGCTTCATTACCTTGAGATCCACCATCTTCTGAATCACTGCAACCATCACTTTGATTTGAAGGTAGAGGTTCTGACGGGTTAATCGCCTTTCCGTTCGTCTTATGTTTGGGCATAGCAAGCATTCCTGGTTGATTGAAGATTTCCCCAGACGAATCATTTTGTTTTATCGTGAGAATAGAACCCGTAGATTTAGCTTTTCCTATCCAGTCCTTAAGGGGATCCTCGTCCACCTCCTGTTCATCCATTTCCTGTACGGACTGCAGAGTTACAGCTTTCACTTGAGAATCAGAACATTTCCAATCGTCAGGGTCAGGCACTCTTGAGAAATAATACAATTAATATTACTGAAACTAGATAAGTAGCAATGATTCTACAGGTTGCTCACTTTTTGGAAATCATAATTCTATCGGCATCCACAACTGTTTGCAAGCTGTCACTCATAACTGAAGTACCTGTTGCCATTGAAAGCCCATCATAACCGCTTCTGGATTTGGTTTGCCTCAAAAGCTGAAGCAATAAAGGACGGCTGTTAGTCCAATGAAAATTAGATCAAAAGAAAAAAGGATGTCATGGAATATTGGAAAAAATTGGATATAAGATAGCTTCCTAAAGGTCATATATAGTTGACTACCAGGAAATAGTGTGATCAGTCAACCTGAGAGTGCTGATACAAAACCACAGCAATCATTGCAAACAATAATTAACTAAATAACAATGTCCTCAAACCAATTTAGGAAAAAAACTTCCAAAGCTCGTCTTGAGTGTGTGCAGAAACATACTCCCCACGGGAAAGTAGAATTCTGAGTGATGAACACACAAAGTTAATCACAGTGCTACTAGTGAACAAAATTCATTAAAGGGAAAACTCACATTGTCAAATTTCTTTTCAAGGAGTTCTTCTGAGTCAGTAAGAGATCGACCTTTGCGAGCAGTGGCATTTGCAATGGCATCATTTGAAGACCCTGAAGGAGATTCGAGAACTTCAGAAAGTTCGGACCCATAGAGATAACGCTCCATCATTTTAACTTTATGAAGTGGTAGATAGGAAGTAGAGGGAGCCGGTAGATCTACACCGTGATTATTATTCTGTTTAAGCTCGTGAACAGATTCCTCATCCTCTTCCTCATCACTCAAACGAACATGTTTGCCACCAGCGAGTTCAACAAAATTATCCGGTAGCTCACCTACTTCTGCAATTAATTCATCATCTGAGTAGATTTCCAACTCCTCGTCTATAGGATCGTCTTCTACCACGGGCTCAACGATCGAAGGTACATAATTTTCTGGTAGCACTGCGTCGTCTTCATCTCCTACAATAGCGTAATTCTCATCTTCAATAAATTCCTTCATAGTCTTCATGTGTTTCATATAATTATAACCATCATCATAGAAAACACCATAGTTAAAATGTTCAGGAACGTCCGTCATTAATTTTTGACCAAACGCTTCTTCAGCAGTTCGTTTAGTACCACTAGGTGCACCATCATCAGGAGAATTGCTGGTCTAAATTGATATAATATAGAAATAAACACAGGACCAACCATCACGGTGAACACACGCGCCAAAAGTACCAAATTCGGCGGGTGAGAAAAAGTGCAATACAGTCTATTAAAACACAATTAATCAAATGTGCATTAAGGACCAATTCAGTCAATATTTTTAAATATTGTCTCTTTAATAGCGGTTCTTGTTTTTTCACTGTCTTGTATTAAATATCAATTTATTTATTGTCACAAATACATGTATATTTTATAGTATTCAGCTTACTATACTTTTGATATAAACTTAAGTAAATTATATTATTACTCTAAATCATAGCAATTTTTTTCTAAAAATGAATTGGAGTTTGCATTGTAATTCTTTATATGGTTATTTGGTATATATATACTGGACAGCTATAGAATTTCTTGAATTCAAATGATGTTTCTATAATTCGCTTTATGTTTATATAATTCCTGACTGTTTTAATTCAGGTTTCTACGTAAACTTTTTTGGAAGATTTACTCATAGGAATCTTTACGCTATTCTTGATACTCTATTATTTGTACTTTTTAAATATTTTGTTATACTTTTTCCTTAGTCCTGTCATCGATTTATCCAAAACACTGTTGCTTGTACTTTACAGACTGTGGAATTTTACCATTTAAAGGCCCCTTTGTATAGTAGGTAAAGGTAAAATATCAATAAAGGCACGATATTTACGAAATCACTTTTTACTATAGCATTGGCGTACCTTCTCTTCAGAATTCAATAGTATGGTCGAGTTAATTTAATGTAAATAATATTTGACCTAGACTAATATGGATTTCGAAAAAATATCTTTAGGTTTATCTTTTATCCATGAACCCTTTTAAGGGTCCTCTATCTCCCAATTTAATTTCAAAAAATTGAAAGTCAAAATTATTTACAAGAATACTACTGGTTTATTCATTTCAAATGGCAGGCGTTTTGATAGCTATCATTAGCCATTTAGCTGACTTCGGGCTTCACAGAGGGAAGGTTCATCAAAGTAGCTGAATGTCGAGGGGCGGGGAACAGAAGAGCGATTCACAGATGTAAAAGAGGCAGACAGACATAAAGGTAGGGAAAAGGTAAGATGAGTACTGTGGAAGGTGTCGAATATGACAAGCAGTTGGGCCATGGTATTTTGAAATCAAAAGTCAAATGCCGGTTAATAGACTTTTTTGCTGTTTGAGTATACGTTGCCCAGGGTGCACCACGTGGAGGTGAGTCTATCGCACACCCCCCCTTGTGATTAATAATTTATTGAAATTACACACAAATCTTAATTTTCGACATCATCGTTGTTCATTTTTATTGTGATAAAAATTATTTCTTAATAACAGCCTCACTGTATAAGAATTTGAACGGGGATACCCAAAACAAGTGAAGATACATGCTCGATATATTCAGAAAATCAATAACATGTTGTTAATTCTCCGTAATATTTGAATTACTTCCCGTGCACACATTAAAACCTTAAATTTATTCTGAAGATTTTGAGTAGTTTCGAGCTAAACAGTGACTTGGCAGTTATTTTCAATCGCGTTTTAAAAAGGCGTTTAGTGATGTAAAGCATCGAAACATTAATTAACTCTTACTTATACAATTATTTAAGATACCTTAATTTAAATTTTGTTTTTCTTTTTTATCTATCTATTACTTAAAGAAATAGCTTTGCCTTAACTTTCCAAGTGGGAGAAGATGACACTTAAATGAACCAACATGATACATTTAACTTTAATGCAAAAGGAAATACTGAAGTCTCACCTACTGAAGTGTTAATAATCGGTGAAGCCATATTATTTAATTATATAATTTCATTAAAGATAAAATAAAATTTATCTTATAAATTCTGTAATCTAAATGAAAATGCATGCTTACTTGCCGTGTCTCTATCTATTGAAACAGGGCGACTGTCCGCATTATGCCGAAACAAGTCATTTCCTAACATGCAAGCGGAGGGTAAAAAATTGCCATTCATTTTGTTGGTGAAAGTAGTATGGCTCATTCTATTTGCATGTTGCTGAGGTGATAATAAACCCTCACTATTACCACCAACAGCGCGTTTCGTTTTCATTCATTTACAGGTGCATCTTCTCTTGCTGCCGCTGCGAAAAGTAATTATCGCCAAAGTGCCTGTCTCTCATTCTTACTAGCCTGTCATTTTGTGGCAAAACATTATCTCTCTCCTCCACTTCCCCCCTCCCACCACCACCACCCGGTATTCCTCGATTACGCATCACCACTACCTTAATTTCCTTCCCTGATGATGTAGGGTGTGTTTGTGGTGCGTGCACGTTTAGTACTCTGTCCCTTTGATAGATAGTGGGTATCATGTATAAATATTTAATCAGACACAGTCCACCCTTCCGACCGACTATGCCAAACCACTAGTAATCTTCAGCGACTTTCGCCTGATTTCCGTTTTATACTAATTTACATCAAATCTCACCCTTCTCCTCAATTAACAAATGATTATTATTCAAGAAATGGAAATCGTGGAGATTATGGGTAATTTATCGAAGTGTAATGAAACTTTTCAAAGTACATTTATATATTGGCCTTCTTAATAGATCAGTTAGTATGAATTTAAAATACACCAAAATACAAATTTAGGTGGATAATGATGGTGCATGACATTCTGTCTCTTCCACTTGTCTAGGCTCCTGCCACCCTCAGCCCGAGAAAATGATCATACGACAAGATCTGTCTACTTTGGTGTGCGACTACAAGTTTTATGTTTAGCTAAATGGGATATTTATGACGACGAGGATAAGTCCCTTTACCATATCTCAAGGCGAGTTAACCAAATGACTTGAATCCGAACTTATGCATACCACAATTCCTTAATAGATTGGAATTATAAGAAAGTCTTTTTGTGTGTTTTTTCTTAAACGAAGTGAGAATTGAAAAAGACTATCCACTGGTTGCTATTCATTCCCTTAAAATTCCTAAACCCACAATCGTTTCAAGTTTATTTATCTATTAAATAAGAATTCTCGTTTGTAATCACTAATGGTTTCTTTAAATTGTATTAGTTTCATGTAAATTAATTTTTTAACTTATTTCACAGATTACTAAAAAAGTCACTATTGTTGAAATTCATTTAAACTTATAACTCAGCTCTCACTTAAAGCGAACTAAAAATTATTTTGGTCCAAGTTTGATTATGCAATTCATCTTTTATTGAAAAAGCAGTTTCAGAAATCAGGAAAATAGACAATTAGCACTTCGTTACCAACCGAAAATTCAAATTGCAAACCCGTGAATACAGTCATGGAGTTGGCATTTGTCATTGGGCAGTCAACAATTAGCTATAAAAATAGGGAAGACAAAGTGAAATGGGGGAGTTAGTGAGTCATTGTTTAAATAACCTTGAATCTATTGCCATGAAGGTAATGAAGAAAATGAATAATTCTCGATCACAATGGCTTTATTACATAATATTACTACAGTAACATTTTCTCGCTATAACACGCGGCTCGACCAGTAGGATAAGCACTGTTCAGATGTCAAAGTGCATTAGAGTCAAAATCATCAGAAATTATTCAGTTTTTGCAGATTGCATTAATGAAGAGGAAAATTTCATTCTGTTTTTACAAGTTAGATAGTCATTCAAATTAACATTGGATCCAGGATATGACTTTCTAAATATTTGCCTTTTAAAGTCAGACTTCTTGGTATAATGGATTGTGTGAAACCTAGAAATACCATATTTTGGTGTTTCATTGAATATATTTATTTATACCAAATAGCAGGCGTTATGATAGTTATCATTAGACCTTTAGCTGACCTCAGGCTTCACAAAGGGGAAGGAGCATCAAAGTGAAAAAAGTCGAGAGAGGGTGGAAGGGGGGGAACAGAAGAGTGTTTCAAAGATGTAAGAGACAAATACAAAGGTAGAAAAAAGACGAGATGAGTACTGTGAAAGTGCTCGAACATTCATTACAGTGGTGTGATAGTAGTTTGAAGTGAGAAGTCAACTGCCGGTTTTATCGAATTTCTTACCGCATGAGTATACGTTACCCAGGGTGCACCACGTGGAGGTTAGTNGATTTCGAAAAAATATCTTTAGGTTTATCTTTTATCCATGAACCCTTTTAAGGGTCCTCTATCTCCCAATTTAATTTCAAAAAATTGAAAGTCAAAATTATTTACAAGAATACTACTGGTTTATTCATTTCAAATGGCAGGCGTTTTGATAGCTATCATTAGCCATTTAGCTGACTTCGGGCTTCACAGAGGGAAGGTTCATCAAAGTAGCTGAATGTCGAGGGGCGGGGAACAGAAGAGCGATTCACAGATGTAAAAGAGGCAGACAGACATAAAGGTAGGGAAAAGGTAAGATGAGTACTGTGGAAGGTGTCGAATATGACAAGCAGTTGGGCCATGGTATTTTGAAATCAAAAGTCAAATGCCGGTTAATAGACTTTTTTGCTGTTTGAGTATACGTTGCCCAGGGTGCACCACGTGGAGGTAAGTCTATCGCACACCCCACTGATAGAAAATAAACACTTAAATTATTCTCTAACGGCCACCTCCGTTTATATGCTTGATATTCATTCCAGTCGGTTTGCGTTTAACTTTTTACGAGAACAAAGGAAATGCGTTTTAAATTTGCTGCATTAATTTGCAATCATGAGGTAAACACTTTGACCTGATTCCAAATATATAGGCCATTAAAAATAACATATTTCAATTAAATTGATAAATATCAACTTTAAATGAGCTGTTAATTATCAAAATAGGCTGATATTCCAGTATTATTTTCTAAATCGTCTATCAGTAAATCAAATTAAATATAAGCAATTGCGCATAGAGTGTGCAGTAAGCCAGGTTATAAACTTTCACCTTTTTTCACTCAGATTATGTAAACTAATTTGATGGAATTGCTCTCTCACACACACACACACACACCCACACATACACACACACACATACACACTCTGGTCCTGGCTTTGTTTGAACCTGGAAACTTGTTTATGTTCTGAAGTGGAAACCAATCAGGGGGGATTTAATATCTCTATTTGAGGCATATTGTCAACGAAAGCCCTCGAAGTTATTGTACACCTGAAGGTTCTTGCGATAAGGTGGAGCTATGCGGGCCCTACTTACTCTGCTTGAAGTCACTCTTTTAGTGACGGCTATCAAATTTGAGCAAACACCCCAAGCCCCCCAATATGCAAACCCCGATCAATATGGGTTAGTTCTATCACTGTAGGCAACAAAGTTGGAAGTACCTTTTTAATGCCATGGCTTACATTTCCCTTTTAGATACCGAATGTGTGCGTCCTGGCAACTGTCCGATGGTACCCCACTTTACAGCTCTTGTGACCCATTCAGAACAAGTCGATGTGGAGTTCAATTGTACGTCTTGACGAATAATAATTTAAAGCTTTAAAATGGTCTTACTATGTATCTCATTTTTTCCATTCTAGAGAATTTGATTACCGTTGTTGCAGTGGTTTCCAACATAGCCAAGAATCTCTCGGTGGTGATAATAATCCTTGTGCTAAATTGATTCCACAATTCAACGACTGTCCATCAGTTATTGAAAGTCTTGGTAAGAACAGCTTTAAAAAATTATCATTTTCTGATCGTTTGATTTGTTACCAAAAAATAAGCAGCAAACATGCATTAGAATTTAAGCTCAAAATTTTTTGTTGGCTGTCGACTATTTAAAAAACAACTAATTGAAAGTTCCGACGAATTAATTAGTTTTCAGTCAAATGGATTATTAACTTAAATAAATTTCATTGAAAAGAAATTTCTTTCTTCTAAAGTACTTAATTTATCACGGATCCTGAAGGCTTTCCCCACATAATATTGACTATGTTGTAATTCAATATTTTTAAAACTAAATTAATTGTCTTAATAAAATCTTTCTAAACTTCGAATTTTCAGGTTCTCATTGCCGATGCTAAACTAAATTTTAATTGATGTTATTGATATTTCGTTGCTTATTAATTAAAACATTTAAACTTAAATGGTTTTAAGCCAATTTTGACAAAATCTAAATATTTGAGTTGAAATTTTAAAGGTTTCAGAAAATTTGCATCATATCTTAAATCTCGACCTGAGCTAACTCAGAAAAATGGTCAACCATATACCATCTTTGTGCCACTTCCTGAGGACGGATCAAGCCTCGATCGGATTTATGGAAGGTAGGAGACAATGTTTTCGTTACTACTTATTACTAATTTCACTTCAGTGACACAAATGCTGTATCCTACCATGTTGCTAAGGGACGCTACTATGCTGACGATTTAAAAAATGGTCTCAAATTGGAGTCTCTCTTCAACAATCAGCCGATTGAAATTACACGAACTACCTGTGGAGTATGCCCAATTATTAATTCAATAAAAAATACTTAAACTGCCTAAAGCTCTTACTGTAATTACTAATCGATTTTAGAGCGTAAATGTCGAATGTTCAGAAATTAGCCAGGCTGATTTTGAATGCGGATCTGGTCTTATTCATATCATCAGACGAGCAAGTTTCAATTTTTAATTATTCATGTTTACCATCAGTTACTTATTTCACAGTGGATTTACTTGATACTTTTCAGCCATTAATTCCAAGATCGGGTCTCAGGGGATTGGACAAGTCCTCTGTGATGAATCTTCTCAGGACCAATCCCGAAACCCGTGAATTTGCCAACGATCTTCCATCAGATCTACAACAAGAACTGGGTCGAGTCGAATCTGGCAAATTCTACACTGTTACCGCCCCAACTTCAACCTCTTGGTCTGCTCTACGGAGTCGTTATAATAAAGAACAGCTGCAAATTGTAAGTAGAACTCACTACTTGAGTCCTTCGTCATTAGACAAAAGAGTGAGAGAGAGAGAGAGAAAATGCCTTTCCATTTAATACCCTTCGCAGATTGCAGCATCGCACGTGAGTCCTGGATACAAGTGCACCTCCAATCTTGTCAAGAGAGAGCAGCCTTATCAAGACATTAAGGGGCAGCAAATGAGTGTTGTGTGCAGTGTTATTGGTTCACGGGAAGTTCGAAAAATTATCGACGCTTGTGGAGAACAACATGAGTTCATCGATGAGCAATCCGATCAAGTTGCTGCAAATGGCGTCGTTCATGTTATCAAGGATGCAGCAATTCCAACTTCACGTAGGAATGCACTAATTTCATAGCGTTTGCTTTCTTTTTAAGTTCTGACCTTGAAGGACTTTATCGATCGCCCCGAATGCGCTAAGCACCTTAAAATCGATCGATTTATGGAGTATATTAAAGACTGCGACTTGTACATGAATGATGCCGATCAGTACGCAGTCATTGCTCCAGAAAATCAGGCTTTTGACTGTAAGATTTCACTTTTTTATTATTAGGTAAATAATAATAATTAATCTCTCTCTCCAGGGTGGAGCAAATATCCACAGTTTAGAGAGGAATGGCAGCGCTTCCAAACTGACAAGGAATACCGATGTGAAACAGCTCGCTACCACATTGTGAAGCATAATGGAAACTTGAAGTATATAACTGAATTTTCCGGTCATACCGAAGGTCATCGAAGCAATAATAAAATGAATTATCTTTATGAAACGTCCTATCTCAACAAGGGAAAGATGGGTTCAACTGTAAGCTAAAACATATATATATATGTGCTAAAATATGCTCATAATTAGCAAATCGTGAACATGTACACTTCTCATTTAGTTCTATTGGCACTATGCCCCAGTCAATAGTTTACAACCAATACAACTGAAAGGTTATTCCATCTATAGGACTTCAAGGGTGAATGTTATGCCGGAAAGAAACATCACGGATATTCTGGAGGGACGTGGAGACCTCTCGTGAGTTTCCTATTCAAATGCTTACTTTTAAGAAGGCACGAAAATAGCTTGAAAGTAAAATCGATAATCTAATATTTGTGCTGATACGGTGAAAATTGATTTAGCGCGTCTAATACTACTCCACAAAACTGCTTATAATGATTTACATTACTCTCAGAACAAAAAAATATTATTTGATTATTCTCCTCCTTATTTACAGACACATGAACAGTATCACTAAAATCGCTAAAATGGATGAAAATGTATTCAGAATAAATGCACCGAAGAATCTATATCTTGTTCCTAATGACAAAGGATGGATTGATAAGAGATCAGCTCAGTTGAATAAAGAACTCCTGAGTTCTGAATTGGCTCTCTACGAAGGCCAGCCTATTCTTGCGGAGAACGTAAGTTTATATCGTTTAGACATCACCGCACCAACAAAAAAATTTTCTAGTTTGCTAAGCTGAATACCGTTCCGCTCTACCTGTGGGGTGGTGACATTGGCTACTTCGAAAGGAACTCAGTACATCGATTTATGTCAGCCGCTGGAATCGAATTAATCTTCTGGATGGATAATTCCGGGGTTATGCGAATTGGTTACGATGGTTTGGCGGTGAGTGAATGGGTAAGTTTAGTGACGTGAATTAAGACAATAATAGTGATTTTTTTGTTTATTACTTAAATAATAATGGTGCGTTCACCTCCAGCCAAAAGTTGTGGAATTCAATCTTCCTGGCCGTGATGGAATCACGTGGGTTTTGGATGGTTTCCTGAAATGTCCAAACAGTCTTTGCGCTTTGCAGTTGGAAGATCGGGACACTTACACATTCTACACTGCTGCCTGTCAAACCCACGACCTTCCCGGTGAAAAGGATGTTAGAAAAGCCTTCCAGATTCAGCCGACAGAAATTGCCAAACGACATCCAGATTTGTGTGTGGTCATCAAACAAGGCGAGGTCACTACGGTCAAGGATATATTCGAGGATTTACCAGCCACTAAGCATGAACACTAGACATCTGCCCGCCCCAAATAATGAACATAACCGCCTCTCTGATTTATTCCCTCTATCATCCTTCTTCTTATTTCGTCACTTTAGAGTAACGAATTTTTTTCGCCTATTTCGAAATTTAGTTCAATAAATACTCTCTCTCTATGCCGCCAACTTCCTAAATAAAACCCTGAGTCAATGTGAGGTTACGTAATAAAAGGTCTTAAAATGGTATGGCACCGCTGTCTTCGATTAAAGTGACATCCTATCAACACCCTAACATTCGCTTTGAATGGAGTAGGATTGGCCTTTGTATTCAGAGTAAATGAGACAATCAGTTAACGAGATTCTAATATATGTGATAAGCGTTAGAAATGCGCAGTAATAGGCTTAACTTTGAGGGCAAAGTTTTGCTTGGAACAGTAATTGAATTGATCTTAGAATTCGGCAATTCCCAACCGACATTTCTTCCGTTCTGTTAATTTGATAATATTCACATTAGGGGAGTGCCTGGTGCAGAAAAAAAGGTCAACATTTAGCAAAGGAAACTGATGGTAAAGGGGTGAGTGGGGGGGNGGGGGGGGGGGGGGGCGGGGAGGTGTTTGACATTGTGACGGTGTTGTTAGGAGCTGGATCTGTATAGCCGAATTAGCTTCCAACGCTGACTTATGGNCTCGATCACAATGGCTTTATTACATAATATTACTACAGTAACATTTTCTCGCTATAACACGCGGCTCGACCAGTAGGATAAGCACTGTTCAGATGTCAAAGTGCATTAGAGTCAAAATCATCAGAAATTATTCAGTTTTTGCAGATTGCATTAATGAAGAGGAAAATTTCATTCTGTTTTTACAAGTTAGATAGTCATTCAAATTAACATTGGATCCAGGATATGACTTTCTAAATATTTGCCTTTTAAAGTCAGACTTCTTGGTATAATGGATTGTGTGAAACCTAGAAATACCATATTTTGGTGTTTCATTGAATATATTTATTTATACCAAATAGCAGGCGTTATGATAGTTATCATTAGACCTTTAGCTGACCTCAGGCTTCACAAAGGGGAAGGAGCATCAAAGTGAAAAAAGTCGAGAGAGGGTGGAAGGGGGGGAACAGAAGAGTGTTTCAAAGATGTAAGAGACAAATACAAAGGTAGAAAAAAGACGAGATGAGTACTGTGAAAGTGCTCGAACATTCATTACAGTGGTGTGATAGTAGTTTGAAGTGAGAAGTCAACTGCCGGTTTTATCGAATTTCTTACCGCATGAGTATACGTTACCCAGGGTGCACCACGTGGAGGTTAGTCTATCGCACACCCCTATTTCAATGAATATCAGAAGTAATTCATACTATCTTAGATATTATTTCAAGCCTACTCACAATCCGTCTATTTCATCTTTAGTAGTAGTAGAAGTCGTAGCCTCCAAAAATGAATTTTACAAAATATCTTCAATTTTCGTTTTTCTTCAGAGGTCGTTTTACAAGGGATTTGCAGTGTTATTCATATTTTTATTTTAAAATTAGATTCTGCTATGCCGAATCATGCCTTAGAAAGGAACGGAAGACCAGAAAAAAAGCATTAAAAAAAGTTTGAAAAGGTTGAATCAATCCAAAAATGTTTAAAAGAAACAATTTTTGCTATTAGGTAACTGCGTAAAGTAAATTCCCAACTGCACGCTCATTAATTTCAAGTTTATGGCGTCGGACTTGAGACCTGAGCAATCTTAAGTATTGCCATGAAAACAGAAAGTTCAAAATCATATCCTTCGGTGAATTTAATGCATTTTTATTTCGTTCTTTGATATTGAAAATACCGTAGTTGATGAATTCCTACCTCCATAACTTTGCATGAAAAACCGACTGCTCATGTTTGACTACTTTCCCGCTGTTGGTAATATTTGAATAGAGTAAAATCTTACCATACAAACGTTAGTTTTCTTTTTTCGTCTCCTCAAGGGCACTGCTGTTTATCAATCGGAGGAGGACAAGGATTCAGATGCTGAACAGAGCTCAACTACTGAGACAGCTACTGCGAATGCAGCAACAGCCAGTAGTACCCAAAAGCGAACAGACGTTGAGGAGTTAGCTCTTGACCCAAACCACAATTACTTCATTTTCGCGGACACCCCAAAGACCGACCACAGCAAGGGTAGAGTAGCCGAGGTACGGGCGCGGTTTGAGCGCTGCATTTCATTGTGGAGCACCTCTACAGTTGAAGCTGATGCACCACCGCAGCCAGCCCCAAGGTTATCTCAAAGTGGAGTCCCTGGGAAAAATACATCTCTTTCAGGTGCAGAACCAGACGAAGATTATGCAAGTGCTCTTAAACGCAAGTCCACAATTCGCCGACAGACCACCGACAAAACAACGGCTGAAGGGAGACCTTTATCTCGATCTAGTTCAAAGTTTAAGAGTTCCGGAGGGACAGGAGATGGCACCAGTGCCGGTGGTGGTGGGACCGATGGCAATGCGGGAAAAGATGGCGGGAGTGGTGAAGGTGTTAGGATTCCCATGTGCGGACTTGTGATTGGTGGGGATCGATTCACGCTTCGACAAGTCTACTGCTCCATAATGCAGAATCAGTGTCCCATGGTGGTAGTGAAGGTTAGTTACAATCATTACTTGGGGATTGCAATGACAGTCAAATGAATGTATACCTAGCTTTATTTGGCTCTCAGAAGTCCACAGTGATACCCTAGGGAGTTCAATCTTGTCGTAAATCTTCTTTTAAATGTACCTTCGTCTCACTAATTCATTTAGCATTTATAAGTTGGGATGAATCAAATTAATTGCAGCTTTGCATTTTTTGGAATGAAATAATGGGCTACCGTAGATGAAATGTGCGTTTTAATAATTAAACATATAAATGTTAATTTATATTTTAGATAACATAATATAAATAATTATTTTCTTATTTGGCTTTGAATTAACGCTTGATCTTAGTAGAGGGAATTTTTTAGATCTGTGACATAAAGCCCTCAAACTGCTACAAAATGTGAAGAGAACTTTGTTTATTTCCAAACTCTTATTTTGAATGTCTAGATTTGACCCCCAAATCACTCTAACGGAAGTTGAACTTTTAATGTTGCACACCATTGTGATAATCGTAAGTTTCTGAAGTGATTTAAGTTCGCCAACCCTAAAATTACCTATTTTTATTTACATTTATTTTCTCCGAAGATTTTTTATTACATCTTCCTTTATTTCGATTTAATCAACAATTCTTCTGTTTGGCCTAAGATTTGCAAGAGGTAAGGGTAGATTGAGACATCCAATTTAAGAGATTAGGAATCATTCTAATAGCCGACTTTGGATCATGTCTTTCTTTAAATTAGAACTCCGAAACTAGAGAGAAACCTTTTGCGTGTTGGGGGATAGCAGTTAGAGATATGACGGTGGGAAATGCATTAATTGCCGATTGGGATAAAGAGAATGAGTTGGCCAGGAATATGGATTAATATGAAATGAATAAATCGCCATGTAAATGATACAGGCTGATGAGCTGTGCCTTCGCAGTGCAGAGGAGATTAAAAATCAATAATTGATAAGCATAATACGTTGGTTTCACTCGTTTTATGCGGATATTCGAACTTTCAAATAATTTCACATTTTATCAGTTGATAAATAATTACTTCAAAAATGATCTTTAAGAGACATGTAGTGAGTATTGCCGTACTCTCATGAAATTATTTATACACTTTTTTTATTAAACACATTTTCTTCAATCAATTTTGCCTTTCTACCGATATGTTAATGGTATTTCATTTAATTTTGATTTTTATTCACAAGTGTTTTGGCCAGGTTAAAGTATATTTAATTAAAATTTACAGCACAAAGTTGTCTATTTTAGGGTACGTCTGGTGCTGCTGACGTAATTGCCTTTGGACTAGAGGCGGCTACCAAAATGGAGACAGAAGAAATTATGGAAGACAAGGAGGCGATTACCCTAGAAACAAGGTCAGTTGTCTGGTTGACAATCGAATCCCAAAAAGAGGCCATTTTGGCAACTCAACATGTGGCATTCTGCTCATATTAATTAATTTATTTATATCAGATGGCAGGCGTCTTGATGGTAATCATTAGCCCTTTAGTTGACTTCAAACTTCACAGAGGAAAAGGAACATCAAATTGAAAAAAGTCGAGAGGGGGGGGGGGTACAGAAGTGTGTTCCAAAGATGTAAGAGACAAACACAAAGGTAGAAAAAAGGTAAGAATTGTACTGTGGAAATAGTCGAATATGGCATAGAGTGAGGTGATGGTAGTTTGAAGTGAGAAGTCAACTGCCAGT
>UZAE01013210.1:8754-25232 GCA_900617975.1 Rodentolepis nana | reverse complement strand
TAGGTTTAGCTATAAATATTTTTTACATTTAAATTTTAAAATAGTCTAAACTGGCATTGTTTAAAGGTGGAGGGTGCTCGCATTTCCTCGAGGTTGGCAAGAAGTGACACAAAATTCCAAATCGAAGACTGAGTGGAGGATGAAAGATTATTATTGTTATTATTATTATTCCAAATGACAGGCTTCATGATATTTGTCATTAGCCCCTTAGTTGACTTCGGCTTTCACAAGAGGAGGGGGGGGGGAGGAACATTTATTTATTTCAAATGGCAGGCGTTTTGATAGCTATCATCAGCCATTTAGCCGACTTCGGGCTTCACAGAGGGAAGGTTCATCAAAGTAGCTGAAAGTCGAGGGGCGGGGAACAAAAGAGCGATTCACAGATGTAAAAGAGGCAGACAGACATAAAGGTAGGGAAAAAGGTTAGATGAGTACTGTGAAAGGAGTCGAATTTGACAAGCAGCTGGGCCATGGTATTTTGAAGTCAGAAGTCAACTGCCGGTTAATAGACTTTTTTGCATTATGAGAATACGTTGCCCAGGGTGCACCACGTGGAGGTAAGTCTATCGCACACCCCAGGGGGAGGAACATATATATATATATAGGCTTTAGGACAGTTAACAGTAGTTCATTAGTTGTCTTCTGGCTTCCCAGTATCTCTGGGTTTCCGTCGTTGTCTATAGGGCTGGACACCAAATCAGGTGGGTCTTCTCCATTACCTCCTGCAGGTCACATATGGGGCACGTTGGTTGAATGTATGCTCATATTCTGTAAAGGTGCTTCGCCAGGTAATCATGCCCTGATAATATAGTTTGAAGTTAACTACCGAGTTGTAGACTTTTTGCCGTATGAGTATGCACTGTCCAGGGTGCACCATGTGAAGGTAAGTCTACTGCACACCCCGGAGGATGAAAGATAGATTGGGCCATCGTAATGAACGAGAGAGAGCCTAAATAGAAATTAAATAAAAAGAAGTGGAGAAAAGAATTTGTTCTGAATTAATTAAAAACCAGCTTATGGTAAAGAGGTCAAATATCAGTTTGCTAAATAGAGATAACAGATCCCGTTGTATGGGCACACTGGATATCAATAGTAAAGTTTCGACAATTGCAAGCAGTGACTTAAAGAGTTTTGAATCAAATTTGAGGATCATATAGTGCCCATTTTGCAGTTCATAAGGAAGCTTGCTTTTCTATCTTTTAAATTTCAGGATGAATACCAATATATACAATAGATGACTTTACTCATTTTCTAGGAAAAAACAGGCATTTTACAAACCAGCTCTGGTCCATTTACCTTCTTTTCCTTAAAAGTACAAATTAGTCTTCAATTTCATTTATTGTGTATCCGGTATCGTGAATGCAAAAAAGCGCAAACATCCTCTTGGCATTAAGTGAATCATCGTGGACTTTTCTTCTTCCCTTCCTAGCAAGCATTCAGTGTTAATAGCTTCCATCACTGTTCTCTTATCCTCATCCAGTGGTAGCATTGATCGACCATTTGGGAAGGCTAAAGCACTAACCACATTTTTTGTATTTAATGGAGATAATCATCACAGAAGTTAAAAATGGGGTAGATTTGGATTCTGAAAAGGCATTCTTGCCATCAAGTTTCAATTGGATGAACCACAATGATTGCTTTTTTTATGGTTACAAATTGACGAAAGGGCTACTTGTCAGGGAAATACCAAGTGGCTATTAGGGTTAAAGTGTAGTATTCAAGAAGTTAAGACCTCTAACACTTTTACAATTGCCCGTGGAAGACCACTTTACCATAGCGTTAATGAAGCAGTTTGAGTGCTCTTGAGGAGAGACCATCTAATGGATAAGAATATGCAAGTTCAAAATAGTTCATTACAATTTCGGGTTTAATTTGTTGCTCCATCTTAACTTGGATGTAATAATCTATTTACTGCACCAGCGTTTCAATTTCTGGCGTTGGTGTTCTACGTTATAGATGGAAGCTATGTCCTAGATGTTTTCTAGAAAACAGAACTCTCTATTTTATCATTCCCCTAATCAGGTTGACGCAAATTATTCTTTCAAACTCCATTGCAGAGATTTATTATTTTGCTTATCCTAAATTTCCATTGCCACTTTATTGTATTTGCTATAGGAGAACGAATTCCCACTTTTCACGATAATCAGTTTTCCAATTTGGAGAAGTTGACGTAGTGTCATTGATTGAAAAGCGTTTTTTTGCAACAAATACCACGTGGGCATATCTGTTTCCCCATATCTAGCTTAATTGCATACCTTCTGATATTTCATTTGATTTATCCTGAATTCCACAAGTACGCAGGCCTTTGCAGCTTCGGGGGGAGAAAATTTGAATCGGTCAGCCAAGTTAGCATCCATTTCATTGCCATTTTATGGGGTCACATCTACTACCCCTCTCCGTTGCCTCACTTCCTTCATGCATGAAAAAATACGAAGCGCAAGATCGTCAGGTGTCTGCCTATACACATTGAAATAATGTTGGCTGGTATCACCCTTCCAACTGTACTTTGGCTATCATAAATGGCTTTATTGCATCTAATGTTTATGTTATTCGCAATAGAACTTTTATTTTTAACCAAGAAAAAGCATTTGATCACTTGGAATAATAAAACGGGAAGGTAATGTATGAAACGAGAGGAAATATGTAATGAAGTGAGGGTATAAACAACTTGATTTCACTTTGCCATAGAGCAGTTCACTGGATGCGAACCATGATTTAACCTGAAGCTGTGTAGGCAACTCATGTCGCGAATCGATTAATTGAAGGTTGGTAAAGGAGGTCGAATAGAGGTTGATGGTAAATAGAAATATTGTCCCAAAAGAAATCCAACCTTCTGGTTTTCTGGTTTCGTCATGTAATCCATGGTTGCAACAAAACTCGACATTTCGGAGTTGAAGTTCAACTATTCGATTTGATTATCCAGGGGATTTGCATTAGTACCATTCGATTGCAGTTAATAGCACCTCTCATCTCACACTGTACATATTGATTCATATTTGAGATGGGCTAATGATAATTATCATAAAGCCTGCCATTTGATATATGCTTGAGATGGGTTTCGAATTAAATCATGCTGTGTCAGCGGTTCGACATAGACCTCGATTTAAATCAGAAAAAAAGTTGCTTTTTTCTGCAATGCGCAACCGTTGTTCATCTTTGCAGTGCAATTTCCTATATCAGCGGTATTATTACCCTCGTAAGTGATGATTTTTTATTTCTAATCATTCACATAAAGTCTCGGCAATGCAATCAGCATATCATTTCCACTGACATTTGGCGGTTACTATTGTCTAGAAGTAGAAGAAGGGGGTCTTTTTGCATTATTAGTTATCAACATGCCAAATGAAGATATTTCCTACGCTTTGATTAGAAAAACACATGGCAACTTTGGCATTAAATTGCTCACTACACTTCACTCTTGCCCATATCGGGTTTTGGGGTCTCCCCGTCCCTGAAGCACTGGCTAATCAATGTGAAAATAAGGTGAATTTGGTGTCTTCTTTGACCTTCATGCTGTTGTCTTACTTACTTGGGCTCTGGAGTGGTAGGTAGAACCGATCAGAATCTTAGTACACACCTATTGATGAGAATGGGCAATCGCTCTAGAAAATTGGGATCCACAAGTAGGGCGGTGGAATGCGAGTTGGCCATCAGAGATGCCTCAAAAAACTTTTCCTCCACCAAAGTCCAACGATGTTGACACTTCTCTTAAACAGTTTGAGGGATCACTTCTTAACTTCCCCAATTTAAAGAATGCAACGTGCTAAGTTGACACCACATTTTGCAATTTAGAATTTATGTCATTTTCCACAATAAAATCTTCATTAATTTATGAAGGTAATTAGGAATATTTATCATTATTTTCAAGTTTATTTAACAGGTACCTTTTTTCCTTTCTTCGGGTATTTGAACTTTGTTAAGTAAACGGCAATAGTTCATTATTACACGTCTACAGGAGGAAATGGGTTGTGGCAATTGAACAAATTTTTAATTTGTTATCAGTTTGTACATTTCCTACGAAAGCACTTTCAGTTACGTAGATGTTCGTACTTTTTGTACATGACTTAAAGTTTTAAGAGAAAATAATTGCGCGCATCTACTCAAGTCATTACATCGCGTTAAGTGGTGTTTAATTTTCGGCATTTTCTCTGAGCGCATTTCGCTTATTCAGCAACTCAGCATTCAAGCTCAATGCAAATAGTCACTTACTCAAATGGTTGAGTAGGATCAAACCGTTTGAAGTATTTGTGTCTGATAAATTAATTGAGAAATATTTTATACTTATTGCTTTTCTAACCTTAAATATTTCATTTGGCATAATATTTGACTGATAAGGGGTGCGCGAGAGACTTACCTCCACTTGGTGCACCCTGGGCAACGTATACTCATACGGCTAAAAGGTCTGTTAACCGGCAGTTGACTTTTGACTTCAAACTACCATCACCTCACTGTATGTCATATTCGACCCCTTCCACACTACTCACATCGACATTTTTCTGCCCTTGTGTCTGTCCCTTTTAAATCTTTGAAACACTCTTCTATAATCCCCCCTCTCGACTTTTGTCACTTTGATGTTCCTTCCCCTCTGTGAAGCCCGAAGTCAGCTAAAGGGCTAATGATAATTTTCAAAACGCCTGCCTTTTGAGATAAATAGATAAATCAATATTTGATTGATGATGTGGGTTCCTGCCAGGTTTTTTTTATTCGTAGGAATTCTTCTTATGATATCTTAGAATAATGGCCTAGTCCATTGGGCAGGCTGGCAGAGTATTACATAATTTCAGGGCACTAATATATTTGTACCTTTTATGCGTGATGGCAAGAAAGTGTTGTGAATCCACCTACAGCCGCTATGAAAAAGTATTCAGCTTATTCTTTTGTTTGGCCCTATGACAATGTTTTAGTAACTTTTTAAAGTGCATATTATGAAATCAACTTACCTACTACTTTCTACAGCCACATTCTGTTTCGTTTCAAAAAACGATAAGGTGAATCAATCATTTCACATGATATAGCGAATCTTAATTGTAATGTTTTGTGTGAAAATCGTTTTGGTCAAGAAGGTTACTCACTGCTATCATGCAATTAACGTTGGCAACGCACCGAAATCAGGCATTACCATTATGCTTTCAAACAATTTTTTTGTTTCCTATTTCCGAGCCAATCGAAGTCTCTAAGTAAGTAAGTGAATTTAATTTGCTTCTTTATTTGAAACTAAATGCAGATCAATAACTAAGCATGAATAATTTGTAGTATTTAAAACAAAAAAAAGTAATGCATAGAATTTCTCCACAGAGATTTGGTGAGAAAAGGATACTGCCAATCTCTTCCATGAAGTAATTAGCTGAAAATGCATTATTCCCAACTTTTAGTCACTTTAATAACAGGGCTTTTTTACAGAGACAAGATTTGATCAGAAAGGGCATAACTTTTAAGTCACTATTTTCACTTTTGTTTTTTTATGAAATTAAGACGTCTGCATGCTTCCGGCTATGCTAAGGAAACCAGTCTTGAGAACTTTGAGGACATTTGGCGGGAACTTAATTTTAAATTAAAATTCAGTTCAAATTCGTCCAATTTCAGACGACCGAATTGATGTTGCTGTTTATTTTTATTTCAGATACCAAACAGCAAAATGATCTTATATAGTGTAATGACACAAAGCCTCTTATTTCTAGAGTTAATATCTTACTTTTGGTTTGACACATTTTTTTGTGTAATTGGGGTTCTTTGCAGATGACTCAAGTTAATTGTATTTTCTTTAAAAATAACTTTCAAAATTGATCATTCTCTCTCTCTCTCTCGCCCTCAAAGGACTATAGTGAACACTTTTCATCACGGTCGTGTTCAAGGTAAACTTTTGACAATTAGTACCATTTTAAGGCAACACTTTTGCAACGCTTGCCTCGTTTTGTGGCAAAAATTAGCGCCATTACTACAGTGTGTTGGCTTATAATTTAATGAGTTCTTGTCAGACTAGTGGGGTGTATTTATGGGCATCTTTCGTGGCGAAGCGCAAGCGGGAAATTAAAGAGGAGGCGTATTTTTGTGTAACTTAACACAAATTATTACATTGTATTTCAAAGCAGTAGTTTGTGAAAGTTTAAAAAAATTTAAAAGATATCCATTCTAACCCCCATAGATGTGGGTCTTTTTTCTCGGCTTTTAAATTCTTATTGAGATTCACCAACCTGCGAGTTCTATTAAGCGTAAATAATGCTAATTATTTGAAAAAAACAGAGCTTTCCAAGGAAATGCTTGTGTTCGCTCTTCCAAATTGAATTGGATATTCGTTTAATTACACGTATCTATTCAATTTTGTCTTGTTCGAGAGTGCTGTTCACTTATAGTGACTTTATTTATTTATTTATCGCCTCATTTCAACATCATGGCAGCTACCTCTATTATCTGAATTGAGTCATTTGAGTGACATTATCTAATCAATAAACAGACTTTCAGTCATTACTTTAATAATTGCAAATTGTTCTTTATTTATATTTTTAATTAAACGCCTTTTGTCTTAGGATCTCTTTGCCTCACTTCCTGTTTGATGTACCCATTTGGATGGTCCGAAAATTCGGAGATTAAGCAGATTTGTGGAGAAGGAAGTGGAACATTCAAATTGGGCATGTTCATTTCAAATTAGTTAATAAGCTTCTTAGAGTTACTGAAATATCACATATGTTCTTTTTTCATAGGACGCTGTGAAATCGGTTGGGCCTTCGTACTTGCAGTAGCGGGTGGAGTAATAAGCATTGTGCTTTCGGGAATGCCAAATCTACTACAATCCATTCTTAATCGCAATAGTCGTGTGCAGAAACGTCTTCCAGTCATATCACCCCTTGGTGGGAAATATCCTCAACTAACCCGAAGTAATCTTCATCAGATGACGCAATCTTGGTACAACCAGGATTACCCCGTCTTCATGAATGGTAACAGTGTTTTGGACCGACCTCGAAGAAGGCCACAGTCACTGATTGTTTCACCAGATCCGAATACTATGTGGGACTTTTCTCGACGTCCCAGTTACTCAATGTTCGGCTCAATTCCAGAACAAGGACAAAATGAGCTTGTCTCGAATAGCCTGACTGTAGGTTTTAATTCCTTTCTACATAAGTACCATCTAGCTATTGCTTCCGACAAGGTAAAATTTGTTCAAATTTTTTTTATGGGACTACAGCGTCAGACTATGGGAATCACTAAAAGTTATACACATTTGATCCGTGGTTCCAGTTTTGGTAGCAGACTACTCTATCTTCCTATACTTCAATGGTCGAATTTTAGGGTTTATTCAGTACTGATATGCTCACTGTTTTACAACACACTAGATCGGTGGCTTTACACGGAACGTTATTTGAGCTATTTTGGGCAAGAAAGATTTTCAACTTTTAAGAAACTACGTGACTGCCAATCAGAAACGAGGTAGCACGTCAATGAAATGTTCAAAAATCAATATAGGGATGGTGATACTGATACGGTTCCAGTTTCCTAGTTAAGCACAAACGTAACACACCTGGCGATATTTAATAATTAGGCTTCAAGTTACTAATTAGATGATCGATATGTGAGGTCAGTGCTTTGGTGCACATTCACTAAGTGAAGCAACCAACCTCATTGGTTATGCCTGGTTATCAGTTCACTGTGGTATCGTTCTACCGAACTTAGCACAGGGAAGCGGCTTTTGCAGTATACGATCTCTCCATTTGCCTATCTATCTACCTTTTCCGATAATGCAAAATTCACTGCATGTTACTCGTTTGGTTATGGGGGGGGGGGGGGTAAGCGTAATACTATAGTTCCTAAGACAGGGAAAGCATTATTTCAGTGCGGAATATCTTAAGAATGATTTTTTTACATTTGCGTTCCCAAATCACGACACTAGTCTACTTTGTGACGAAGAAATTTTCATAAAAATTTTAAGGAGAATTCTCAATAGAGTTGAACTAAAATCCTCACGCGATTACATGACGCCTGTGATGGCAATTTCTCCAACGGGCTTTGAGACAGCAATAAATTTCATGCGCTTACAGTATTTTTTCAATTGCAAGTGCATTTCCCATCAACCTTTAAGAAAATTGTCAAAGGACTTATTCGGGTCTTATTTCAGAATTGAAATTTCAATTTATTTTGACCATAAGAGAAAAGCTAGCTCAATTTTCCTGTCTGTTTTATTCAAAGGTTTGATCGAAGACACTATTTAGACAGTGGAGGACTAACCATTTTCATATTGCGTTATTGTCCTGAAAGCTTCTCGTCTATGTTGCTTTCTTTTCCTTTAAATCTTCAACCTTCCCCCCTCCCCCTCCACTTATTTAAATTTTTTCAATAAACAGAGTAAGTAGTTTTCATTCACTGCTAATCTGCAGCTGACACAGGCAGAGAGAAAGCTAAGACTGAATGCAAAGGCTTCTGCATAGGTTATGCTCATGAGAATTGGAGAATTAGGTTGAGAGCAGTTCCATCGCCAGGTAATTAAGCACTCGAGTGATGGAAGATGTGGTGGATGGCGTTGAATAACCTGTGACAAGACAAAAAACTACGTCCTTACTGTTGGCTTAATATGGTTAAGAGAAGCAACAAAGAGCTTAAAGATTTTTAATACCTTTTCTTAATATCTCGAATCCACTTGTCCTCATATTTCATTATGCTCTGATAAATTGTCTCAATTTAAAGCACTTTACTGCCCTAATTTTGCTATCATTTATTTATTTCGAATGGCAGGCGTTTTGATAGCTATCATTAGCTGATTTCAGGCTCCACAAAGGGAAGGTTCATCAAAGTAGCAGAAAGTCGAGGGGTGGGGATCAGAAGAGCGATTTACAGATGTAAAGAGGCAGACAGACACAAAGGTATAGAAAAAGGTAAGATGTGTATTGTGAAAGGGGTCGAATATGGCAAGGAGTCGGGCCTTGGTAGTTTGAAGTCAGAAGTCAACTGCCGGTTAATAGACTTTTTTGCCGTATGAGTATACGTTACCCATGGTGCACCACGTGGAGGTAAGTCTATTACACACCCCATTTTGCTATCATTATTATTATTACCATTATTTCACTAACCTTTTAAATTCATAGGAAAATCACTAAGTTTAATTACTTTAACAACAGAAAGCCTTAAAATGACTTAGTTGTAAGGATCTATTCCCTCTCCTTCCTCAGGACATTTCATTTTACACTACTTTGCTACGCAGTCGAGCGAGCTCTCCAATAAGTTAAAGACAAACCAACTCTTTTCACTAACTAGAATCTTGAAATTTCATAGGGAAAAGTTTGCTTGTAATGTGATTACCAATGGCCTACAACAGTCAACTGGTCACAAGGATCTGGTCTCAGTGGATTTGAATTCCCTCAGAAACAGTGGGCTATGCACAAGATCTGAAAGCCATACAACCTAAATCCAAAGATCAATTTTTCTAGATCCTTGATACTGATAACCAGCCATCAACATAGCGATACGCAGCTCAAGTATTTCCGATTTATAACCAATTCACTCGTGGTTGGCCTCTCAAATTACTCAGCAGGTGCATGCCGGCTCCAGTACCTGAACAGTTAGTCTAGAATATTGACCGTACTTATTTGGTGAGCCCTTGTTGAAATTCACTAATAAAGAGTCCTGTTAAGTGGTCAATAAAGCGATATCGAATAGTTGTCTTGCTACTTTGCCTTCTCTTTCAATGCCTGAGTGAACTGTATCCTACTGCAGCACCACAACATAGAAGAGCTGTGTGCACACAAATGGCAACTGATTAAGTTAGAAAAGATGGCCTGACTTTCTCCTCCGTTTCTGATTGATTTCCATTCATTAGCTTCTTCGGTCTACTCTACTGTCACCTAAATTCAAACCTTTCATACATTGAAAAAAAATATATTCTTGCCTTTCTGTGGTCAATGTGCATATATGCCAATTTAAAAGTTATTCCTTGAAATAACGCTTTATTTTTTCAATACTTTTTCATTATTTCAGGTGGCGCAATCATATGGAAATTTGCCTGAAAATGACACAACGCTGGAGGCTTTACCAGATCCCAAAGAGACGCAGCAAAAGAGTTGTCAAAAGACAAATTCCACCGATAATACCACTTGAAATTCCACCTCCTCTTACGCCATAGTTCTACCTGATATACATTAATTAATTATTATATGGATAAATTCGATTTTATTGAATTAAATATACTTACAATGAATTAAATATCTCCAACCCTTATCCGTGCATTTCCAGTCATCGATGTTAGATGATGGTAGTGGAAAAGGAAGACAAACTGGAATATTGTAGCCCTGAGACGAAGATATTATCCCTGGTTCTACTATGATTAGTTCCATTTTATTATTAGGAGTTTCATTTCATCCGATGCTTGATAGTGTCCAGCCGAATGAGTGCAAACGATTGTGGATTTAGGTTTGAAATAGCCAGTGTTCGGATTTCCTTGCAATTTCCTAATCTCATTCAATTCAGGTGGCGTACACCGATTTGATCATATGCTTAAGATCGTGCGTTGGCTGAACCATTTGCTGCGTCAGGATAGTAAAATGCTTCTTAATGTACCATTTGGGTAAAATTCCTATTTTTCAAGTGGTTTTCAACTTCATTACGGTGGTCTATTCTGTTTTTGGGATATTTTGATAGGTATATTTTTTAAATACCACTTTTCTGTTCAGGAAAACACCATGAACTAAGGTAATTAAATCTCAATTGTTCTCCAGACTTCTACCTACAAGTGTTCAAGAATGGGGATTTAGTTGCCCCAGGGTTTCGGCTGTAGCTCAACATTTCCACATCCCAATAAATGTTTGCGAGAACAGGTTGTATGCGACCACAGTCCTGCATTGACTATTGCTACTTGATTAGCTGAATTACAATGCAATTAGAGAATCCGCCAATTCGCAATTGACTTATTATCAGGTTTTAATGATAATTAAAGAATGTAATTTTAACAGTACTTGTAAAACTTAAATCAACGAAAATTGCGCTCATAAAATTTAGGCATCAGCAACTAGTTTTTAACAAAGCTCCTTTTATTAATAGCACATTAAAGTCTGTGAATCGATTTTAAGGAATTCTGGGGAAAAGCAGTGGTTAGTGGAATGCTCCATGCTGGACCAACGGAAGTCCCTTTGCTATAAATTTTAAAAAATAGGTGCTGAAAGTTATCACTGATCAAATTTTTTGCCCAAAATTACTACAATATCTAAAGATACATTTAAAAATCTTGTAAATTAGTGTCAAATTCCTGCTTTTGAATAAATGTCAAAGAAGTTTAGGTAAGTAAATCATTTATTACAAATTCTAAACACCTTCTCAAGGTCCCCAATTATTTAAAACGATAAACAAAAATCTCGAAATGTTACAAAATGGTAGCATCTTGATTGGCTCTATACCAAACTCCTCTCAAGTTTATTTACCAACACAGGATTTACAAAATGCTTTAATTGCAAAGATTAATTAGTTAATAATCAATTTACATTCTTCATTATAGATACCTATAGCAAATATTGAAAAAATAGTCCTTTGACAACACCTTAAAAATTCTCTTGATAGTCTGTCCAGCTGCATGCTTCCAAGCAAACCTATATCGGAGTAATAAATTATAAGGTCTCTTCAAAATGGACTAGGCTACATTCCGAGAAATTAGAAGGCAGGAGTGACTTGTGTAAGCCTCCTGAAAAAGCATTCTAATTTGGAGCGGAATTATTACTTTACTGCATAGATATATATCCCTTGGTGTTTGGGGAGTCCCTGTTAATACATCGATTTATGGGTAAGCGATTGGTTGTGCGATTGTTCCTTCCGGAATATTTTAA
This sequence comes from Rodentolepis nana, assembly GCA_900617975.1. Taxonomy (NCBI): domain Eukaryota; kingdom Metazoa; phylum Platyhelminthes; class Cestoda; order Cyclophyllidea; family Hymenolepididae; genus Rodentolepis; species Rodentolepis nana. Next base: position 13,437 of record UZAE01013210.1, on the reverse strand, counting down.
GGCATGCAATCCTATCTGTCAGCCTTAGTAATGTTGTGGACTCCAAACTCAAATTTGAAACGAAGACTCCAAATAAGAGTGAAACTAAAGAACACGTATTTTTTGCTAATTTAAGAAAATTTATTATCTGCATCTAGCTCACTGTTGCACCAAAAATTCCAGCAACAAATTTAAAAAACTAAAAATGAATCAACCACTTGATATGAAAGCTAAATATTAGTTTTAAATATAAAATCATCAGTTTAAAAATTAATTAACACTAATCATATTTACTTTGATTGTTTTATTATGTAATACGTCTCCATTTATAGGGTCAGAACGCTTCGCACAATTTTCGAAGGGTATGATGTTTGGGGTGGGGGCGGTTTCATTGGGCTTGCTAACGGTCATTTCGTTATGCATTCCACGTGCTTCTCCGCAAACAGTATTTCATTATTTGTTGTCTGAACTTCTTTAGTTAAGGGCATATCGCAATCCAGGGTGTAACAATTGTACAATGGACATGAATGTTTTAACCGTTTCATATCAAGGACCCCGTTTTTCTACTCATTTTATTATTTATTCAAATTCAATTAGGAGTGTCCCTTCTGTAATTATGTCATCCAGTGAAGCTAATTCTTCCATTCGATTTAATTGGTCGGCCATTTTAAGTGATGATTCTGCTCAACCTGCGGTATTTCTCACGAATAGCTCTTTTTATGGAATTTTGTTTACTCATGTGGGTCTTCTTTATCAATTTTATATACTTCTTCTATCATTTTTTATTATTTCTTTCCTAATATTTAGTTGTATAAATACAACGATACACTTGATGTTGCCGATTTATCAAAGTATACCGATGGTGTTAGCAAGGTACCACTCAATCAGTGCTTTTGGTATTTGAATGACTGGGATCCCAAACCGAATGCTTCAGGTTTGCTGTCTGTAGGTCTTAGATGCAATGATACTCTTTCGGCAAATATACTTGGCACACATGGTTACATAGAATTGCGGGTTAGTTTTGCTCTTTTGAAAATGATTTCTGATTAAAATGAATTGTTTACGAGTTTTAAATCTGTTATGATCTTTTTCAGTTCACATTTTCAGAAAGGGATCACTATTTGCATGATGCTCCCCATGTCGTTTTAGTAGGCGGATTGGCCGTTCGAATCAAAGTTACCATGAAGCGTCTTTCTGTTGCAAAAACAATGGAGGCCCAGTTCGCTAGGACTCGGTGGGGCTTAGGGTTGGCCCTGACATCAAATAGCTCTCTACCCCCGAATGCTTCATTTACAAATTCAACTGCAGTATCGATTAATGATGAACCTGCTCCCGGTACATTCAAAGTGAGCTTATTTATAAATATTTACTGTTGTGACCGAATGCTTTTACGACTCAATGTGAAATGCTATTTGGAAATTGATTACCAAATATGGCCGTCCTTCATTGATTCCTCTTATCAATGGTGTTTAAAATTTTTAAGCTGTATCATTCAGATTAAACTTGGAAGCCATTTTTAAACACCTTTTTTCGTCATTGTTTCTTTGTATTTTTTGTTATTATTATACTTCTAAGTTTTATCCGGAGCTCATTGATACTAAGGTTTTTGTACTCTCATTTACTTCTTTCCCGTCTTGTTGAAGACATATGTTGCCTTTATTAATTGCACCAGAGACATTCAGTCTTGCTTCAGTTGCGAATGACGAATAATGCTTATAACTATTTATTTCGCAGAATATTCCATGTTATTTGCACTATCAATGATGCATTAATCCTATTGAACGCCTATTTTTTTAACTTGTTTCGATGGTCATTCTCATCACTTGATTGATTTTTACGGATATATTTTTTCGTCTTCGAGCCATTTGCTTGAGTAAATAGTCATGTATGTGTTTTCCTATTAACTTGGTAGTGTTTGTAATGTGAAACACTCGGCTGCTTAGGTATCATTGAATCGCTCTTCTATTACCCTTTACTCGGTTCTCTATTAAAGTAGATCAAATTTCAAATTAAAAGTGGGACATTGAATGGCGTAAACGAGGGGTTAGTTTGAAAAGCACGTTCCCCCCCCCCCCCCCNCCCCCCCCCCCCCCCCCCCCCTATACTTTGAACTCGTAACGTCAAGAGTCATGCTGATTTAAATCGTGTCCGGGGCTATGGTATCCATAAATCAATTACTATTATTGACTTGTTGAACTTTCTCTTAACAGTAATATCATTTCTGGAATTTCTTCAACCTCTCGGGTCTATCTTACAACCTCTAGCCTTTGGTTTCGTATGTCGATTTTTTTGAGGGTGTTCAGGTCGATCTGAGCATTTTTACGCTTGAGAAACTGTAAAGTGTTCTGATAACTTTTTGTGGAGGTTTGTAGCGAGCAATGGTCGACCACTTCAGATGTGCAAATTTGAGCTAATTAACATGCAACTCTTCTCTGCCAGTACGGGAAATGCACTCTAATTTTAAAAGCTAAATGATTTTTTGGTTTGTTATAGAGGCGAGCATTGTATAGTTTTTTGTTTTAAGCTCGTATAACGGGTCATTTGCTTACCTCTTAATTTAAGGTTTTTCCTACAGGCGAGTATTGAATCAGTGAAGACCAGGTTCTTATTTCACAACGCCGTACTACATATTTTACTGAAATTCACTAACATTTATCTTCTCCTTTCGAACCAGTTCAAGCTTGTAACCACCCACACATTGCACAATCCTTTCTGACCATTTCGTGTTTCAGCATATTCGCTCGGTTTCAGCTTCAGGTGTTATCCTGACACGAAATGTGTGATAAAAAGTAGTAAGTAGATTATCACACGGCCTTTTCGTCCTTTGATCCAGCAGGTTGCGTGATTGGTGATCTTGATTTGCTACTTTGTAGCTCAGCATTCGAATTCAATGCAGTGTAATGTTACTACTGCATCATTATTGGAAGATCTGTTACTCTTTAAAATTATTCCACATTTTAGTAGTCGTGGGAAACCGAGAGATGGTTGTTGTTGTTGTTATGGATGTGTCAAGACCCTACTTTCCGACTGTTCGTTAGTGATTTTTGGTTTTAGGTAATGGAGTGCCACAACGTTGCCTGAGTGTGTAGGTTTTTTTTGTGATTGAGGATTTGCCAATGTAGGCATTTTGTGATCATGCATTTCACAAAATATTCCAAATTTACGCAGTATTTGGCTAAACTATGCATGTCTAACCTTATGTGGATAAAGATAAATTTCAAGTCCTTTGAGTGGCAGTGGAGTCACTTTCTGAAACCATCTAGGTCAATTTTTTCCAAGTCGGTTCTAACCTGGAGTCCCTCTTATGCCAAACTCGTTCACATCTATCACGATCAATCATGTGATTTTTGGTATAAACTTTGGTCACTGTCCTGTCCATGCACCTGTAAACAAACTCGTAATCCGACACATGTAGGCTTTGAGAGGTATTGCATTCGTACGTATTTGCTGTTACTCCGCCATCTTGTTTATCCTCCAGATCGCTTTGCAACCAAATGATTTCAACTCGCCTCTTTGTAAGGTTTGACTCACGACGGCCACCCCTTGGTCAACTCTACAAGACACAACCTAACCGATGATTAATTGTCATTGGTCTTACCGAATGACATGATTTCACAGCCATTTTCTCTCCCATGTCTGATTTTCGCTAATGGGAGGAATGACTTCTCATGGAAATTTTTATCTAAATTCGGTTTCTTTTCTAATCCAGCACATTTTCAACCCCATGGACTTGGGCCCATATTTGACCTTTCAACTTCCTTGTGGGAACGCATTCACGAATTTAGTCTTAGTTAATGCAATGCTAGCAAAATTTTTCGAGGGGGTCTTTAAAACACCAGTTTTCTACAATTCAACTTTGACATCATTCTTCGATCAGTGTTCCTGAAGAGTCTTTTTTGAGACATCAACGGCCAATTTATGTTAGATATTTGTCAATAAACGCCGGAAATTACTGGCTTGAAAGTTGGTTATAGTTGCTTTGATTTAATCCTTATTGAAATCACTTATGATTTGAGATGTGTTCTAAGTTCCAGAACAGTCTTCAACAATTGATTTTTGACTATTTTTTAGGATTTTGCCATCTTCCTGAGTAATAACTCATATGCAACCTGGAAGTCAGTCTGTTACGTCAAAGCGCAGCCTGCTGAATTAAAAACTAGTCGGTCTGTCACTGTCTCACTGCAGTCACTGATGGATAAGAGTACCAACAAACTCGTCTTGAAGAGGTCCTTCCTGCCCTTTATCTTCGGCCAAGATCTGCCTGCTATTCGAACTGTGAATATCAGTTTTGGCGATTCAGGTGATGGATTCTATAATGCCTCCAAGTATATTCATTGGTGAGTTATAAAAAGTTAAATTCATCAGTATCACTTATTAGTATATAATATTCTAGGTACTAGTGAGCTCATCGTTATTAATAGAGTTTTATGAAGTTTGGTGACTACAAATTAAGTGACCCCACTACGATCTGCTTCATCGATTTGAACTCTCGTTTAGTTCTGTTCCGAATCTAGGATATCCAGTGGGCTTGAACTTAAACTACTTCCTGTTTCTTCTCCTTGAGTTGCAAATTCTGCTGCTAGGGTAGAAATTGTCGCCATGAGTGGAGACATTCATGCCCCTCCCTCTGAGTGAACCCCAGTGATATCTGTTATGCTAAATTATCAGCTAATATTATCCTGTTACCCTGGGCATAAGAAGAAG
>UZAE01013209.1:10589-25237 GCA_900617975.1 Rodentolepis nana | reverse complement strand
ATACGGCAAAAAAGTCTACTAACCGGTAGTTGACTTCTGACTTCAAACTACTATACCCCCACTGTATGTCATAATCGACTACTTCCACAGTACTCACTTCACATTTTTTCTACCTTCGTTTTTGAAACACTCTTCAGCCCCCCCCCCCCTCTCGACTTTTCCCACTTTGATGGTCCTTCACCTCTGTGAAGCTTGAAGTCGACTAAAGAGCTGATGATAAACGTCAAAAACGCCTGCCATTTGATATAAATAAATAAAAATAAATATTCAATTAACCATTTTGGAGTGCAAGAACACAAGGAAAGTGGGGACCATGTAATAGCACGAGCCTTCACGTGTTTCAGGAATATGAGTTCTAGCATATAGGCTATTCCACGACTCTATTAGGTAACATTAACTTTCTAATGTGATCAAACTGAGACGAAATATATAAACTATTAAATCCAACATTTTGTAGTTTAAAGGCGGTGCGAAAAAATGACTTTGCGTTTTGATAGGCCTAATTCTTCATGTGTTTTGCTTCATTGCTATACTAATTGAGCAACTCCTACAGCGACCAATAAATATGAACAAGTGGAATTTTTTTAATTACCTTTATAAATTAATCGACTCAGTGCGAGAGTGAGATTATCTTTTAAACTATTTGTTCGCACAATTTTCATTCTTGTAGGCAAACAATTCCAAGGAAACTTCACCATTCAGCTCAAGACCATGACTATGTTGTGCATTTCGCCTATAATCTGAATGATATGCATCAATTGCTTATGAAATAATATTCGATTCATTCTCTAACAGTTCCTTGAAGTTTGAATAAACTAAATATAATGATATATATATATATATATATATATATATATATTGTTTAGAAAGGTATGGCGTTTTTAAAAAATAAACTTTTTCAACTGTGTGCATCTCTCAATAGAAATAACAAATACAATTTTTTTCTAATTTGCCATTGAAACTATTAATATTTTAACTAATTATTTGGCTTAGGTAGGCTAAATAAATTCTTACACTTTTCCAGATAGTAATCGCTATTTTTGAGGTCATGGTGTTAGAAAAACCACTAATTGCTGGAGTGAATTAATTTAATTTATATCATTCGATTTTATATAAATCAACTGAATTTCAGTAAATAAGTTGGCATATTTGTTAGAATCTAAATACCATGAAAACTACCATAACTTGAAATTATGAAGTAAAATTCATGGTTAGTTCATACATCTACCGCATACACTGGGACGACTTGATAACCCAATGTAATTTATAGGGTTATGGCCGTATGGAGTTTTCATAATCCAGATAGGTGCTATACACCAACTTATTTCTATAATGAGGGGCGTGCGATAGACTTACCTTCACGTGGTGCACCCTGGGCAACGTATTCTCATACGACAAAAAAGTCTATAAACCGGCAGTCGACTTCTGAGTAAAAAACTGCCATCAACCCAGTGTATGTCATATTCGACTACTTTCACAGTACTCATCTTATCTTTTCTCTGCCTTTTCTACCTTCGTCTTGGAAAAGCACTCTTCCGTTCCACCCCCCTCCCTCTTGACTTTTTTCAATTTGATGTTCCTCCTTCCCTCTATGAAGCCTGAAGTCAACTAAAGGGCTAATGACAACCACCAAGACGCCTGCCATTTGACATAAATTAATTTCTGAAATGAATCTGTGATATTAATTTTGGCTTTAATACTGGTAGATCACTGCCTAGCTTGAACAATTCCAACACAGCAACCACCATTGAAACTTGACTGACAGATTAACCAATAAAGTCTATTAACTCGCAGGTGACTTCTGACTTCAAAATACAACGACCCCCCTAGTTGTCATATTCGACTACTTTAACAGTACTCAATTACCTTTTCTCTACCTTTTTGTCTATCTCTGTCACATCTGTGAATCATTATTCTGTTCCCTTTCTCGACTTTTTGTCACTTTGATGTTCCTCCTTCTCTCTGTGAAGCCCGAAGTCAGCTAAATGGCTAATGATAACTATCGAAACGCCTGCCATTTGAAATAAATAAATAAATATCTGAGTGGGTAAAACGTAATCATTACTTTGTGTCACTGACTCACATTATTATTACATAATTTATTTAATAGATTTGTTTGCGAAGATTCCTCCGATACAACTCCGTATATTCCCCGCCTGTAAAGCCGATGCAAAGGTCATTTACCACTTCCGGACTGATCGAGAAGTAATAGTTCTCGAATAATTGCTTTGGGGGTCATGTTGGCAGGCTTGATAGCTGTCCCTTAATGGAATTCGATAAAAATTTCAATCGTAGGAATGAACACATAGAAGGCTCGTTAATTCACAAACTAAATCAACTTACATATTTGCTCACAATAAATATTCTTTTAAAACTAAAAAGACTGATGTCTGGCTGGCCAATCATAGAGCAAACTGTGGTGGTGGTTTTACAGGTCATCATCAACATGGAAATTTAGCTCTTAGTGTATTTCTGTTGTGCGTTCATTTTTACATTTCTATCTTACACCACACGTGGAACATGCAATGAGGTTTTACTAAACTCGTGAGTCATTGTGTTATTTCTAACTTTCATTGCGTTCTTAATCATATGCACACCGGTTAATGATTGATTTATTTTCACATTTCGCAGCAGTGGCAATGGATGGTGTGCGTCCAATCTTAGATAAGATACTATTTCAAAGATGCTCTTGTACATAATTATGCCCAAAAAACCTGGATCCAATTGCTGACCATTTGGAATCACAGTTACAAATTGAATTCTCACACATGAATTGCCATTTCGCATTGATTCTACTTTCTAACTTATCCAATGGCATCTTGTAAATAGTATCTTAGATTGGACGCACACCATCCATTGCCACTGCTGCGAAATGTGAAAATAAATCAATCATTAACCGGTGTGCATATGATTAAGAACGCAATGAAAGTTAGAAATAACACAATGACTCACGAGTTTAGTAAAACCTCATTGCATGTTCCACGTGTGGTGTAAGATAGAAATGTAAAAATGAACGCACAACAGAAATACACTAAGAGCTAGATTTCCATGGGTATAAATAGAGTTGGGGGAGAACATCAAAGCAGCGAAGTGGTGAGTATGGAGTTCTCGAGTGCTTTGACAATCGTCGGAATGCTTCTCGTGAGCCTATTCGTGCAAACCAATACCTTCCCTATCTCCGAACCACAATTCACCACTGGCCAATCACTGAATGAGGCGTTGCCTGAGGCCTTGAACGAAGAGAATCAGGTGTGTCCCCATTGTTTGCAGCACCACTACCGTGAACACGATGGCGACCTCGATGACGAGAACGCTTATGCTAAATATTCTTACCAGCCTCGCTATTATCACGACGACGATAGTATTGATGATGACCATCAGAACCCCCACCACAGTTTGCCCTATGATTGGCCAGCCAGATATCAGTCCAACGCACACCAAATATTCTACCAATGCCCTCTTCATCATCAGCAACAGCAACAGTATAAAGGCGACCACAAGGTTTCATTTGAAGAACTGGGTCACGACGTCACCAAGATTGCCCAATTCCTGACGGCAGAAGGTCCACAGGGATTGGAGACGCTTCTTGAGGCGAACAACAGCGGTGACCATGAATTCATTCCAAGCATTCGTCAAGAAGATCTTGTGGCTCTTGGAGCTGCCATCTCTCGAATGGACTGTGCAACACGCCGATCTTTTGCTCGAAAGGTGCCAAAGGCAATGAGTAAAGTGTGGCAAGCGTGCCCTCGTTGTTGGGACTATGAGTGTGGAGTAGAATACTAGTTGTCTGGGATCCCATTCCCCCCAATAAGCTTATTTGTATTTATCATCTCGAGAGAATGTTCAATGAGGATCGTTCGATTTCCTGCCTTCTGCTTGATAACAAATGATTGTACATAGTGTTTTCCTTTGTTTCACCTTCCGGTTAATTCGATTCCGCTCTCCAACTTTGATGCGAAACTTTGGTACCTTAAAACAGTATGCTTATTTTATTTTACCTCTATGCACTTATATTCCTGAAAATCTATTTCTGTCCACTTCCTTGAGTTGCTCGATTATTAATTGAGAAAACCAAATTTTGTTCCATTTTTGGTATTGAGGTGTTTTATGTGAAATTAATTGTCAATCTCAATGACCTCAATGCACCAACTTATGCTTCTCATGCCTTGGCAACTCCAACAATGGTCATTTTCCCTATAAATGGGTCCGTTATGAGTTGAGCAAGCACTTGTCCATGACATCCCTTTTGCTCTCGTTAATTCATTCTTTCCATATGATTTGGAAGAATTTGGTGGTAGATGAAATAAGTGTTGCAGAGAGGACGTGAGGGTTGAACACCGGGAATGCTACTCTGTACGTGACTAGGAATTATTGTTCTTAGTGGTAAAGTTAATCATTTCACACTGATTGTTACAACAACTACCTTCCCTTAAATGGGCCTCTTGAGAACCTCAGTGGTTGAGGTGATTTGGATTTACTGAGTGTGATTATCATGTGAAATGACATTAATCCCATACATGTGTTAAGCACTCAGTGACTAATCTGATTTCGGTCACTCAACACTTCATAAGTGGGGTGTGTGATAGACTTACCTCCACGTGGTGCACCCTGGGCAACGTATACTCATACGGCAAAAACGTCTATCAACCGGCAACGGACTACTCATTTCAAACTAACATGACCTGACTGTATGTGATATTCGACCACCTCCACAGTACTAATCTGTGTCTGTCTGTCTCTTTTACACCTGTGAATCGTTATTCTTTCCCGCCTCTCGACTTCTTGCCCGTGAAGCCCAATATCAGCTAAGGGCTAATGATAACTATTAAAACGCCTGCCATTTGAAATAAATAAATACTTCATAAATTTTTTTTGGTTTTTCCATGCTTCCTTCTCTTTTTGGCGGCGTCTGAACTTCTTTGGAGAAATTTCAAAAATTTGTTCGATCATTGTTTTGGCACCCTAACTTGAATCATTTGTTCCAAATTTCGATGAGTTAGCGACGCATCTAATGTCACCATTGATTTTTTTCTCAAATTCTCTTGAAAAGATAGCTGTGGAGGTTTAAGTTAAATTTTTAATCGCTGGAAAACTGCTGTAGTAACTAAATAGTCTTGGAACAGCATATTTACAATAGCACAATATGAGACAAAAATGCAGTCAAAATATATGATGCGTTTCAAAGAACTCCTGTTTCTCTAGACTCTAATTTAATTAATAAACATTCATGCATGTGCTCAATATTTTCGCTGGTATTTTTCATATGATGTGCTTTCCTTTGAGTCTTTTGAGTCATTCCGAGAAAGACATTTCATTATTAATGGCTATTTTCAATAAAATTAAGGGGAGAAAAGATAAAATTAATATAAAAAAATTAATATAAATACGCTGAGGAAGTGGAAGGCCTGGTTTCGATTTCCCCTTCTTCATGGCGTTAAGAAGGCCTCTTCTTTTCATGCTAATTGGAGAGCATTTATAGAATAAACTAGAGCAATTCCATCATACGCCCATCAAAATATTCACAAAATTTATATTATAAGTGCTTGAACTTAACTTAACGATGGTCAGTTGTAATTGCAAAATCGCATAATGTTCACAATCGATCACCATTCAGAGAAAATAATTTCATCATTAATTGCTACTTTCAATTTTAAACTGGAAGAAAACATAAAATAAATGCTAAAACACTGAAAACATTAATGAAAAAAGTTAATAATTTAGATACTTCATTTATTTCAGGTCACCGCTCTTTTCTAAACTGCTCTGTCTTCGAATGACACCAACATGGAATTAATCTGTGTTCTTCTGGATTTTTGATGAATCTATTTTGAGCAACATATTTGCATGGATTTCATTGATGGATTTTCCTCTCCAGTTTCAGCCTTCCAGGAGTGACCGAATATGGCACACCTCTTCTATGACTTTTCGTTGGTTCACGTGTCCTGCTCTTGGGTGCCATAGTTTGGGTGATGCTTCAAACTGAGCTTCGCATTAATATTTCTGAAGGTGGTTTATCACCAACATTCGATTAGAGAGAAAACCTCTAAAGAAATCCACTTATCGATCCGTAATCTTTCGCTCTCAGCAAGGCTTTTTAATCGTGTCGCCAAATCGTACTACCTAGCCGTGGATGTGATAAGTAGTTCTTTGTCTACATTTTTCTTCGATTAGCAGATCTTTATTGGATTGGCTGGTACTAGTGTTACTGGGACAACATTATTCTAGAAAATGCGGTCAAGGGCACTGATGGATGGTTTTCAAATCTGTCTTTTGAGTCACAGATTAATTTGAGACATTCAAATGAGCCATCTTTAATTCGAACAACCACTTGAGTCCCAAAAGGTCCAACCCAGATGAGTATGGTGTAAGGCACTTTGCAGTTATCTCCTCACCACCATATCAAACTCGACAGCCAACTTCAACTTCCATTTTCAAGGCTTCACTAGAAGTATTTCAGCCACTCTGGTTTATCACTTCCACTACTGGGCTACCCAAGTTACTCCCATCTTCTCCTGAAACCAGAGTGGCATCAGAAACGCCATCCAAATACAACTTCATTTTCACATCAAGCACCAAGGTCACACACTACCATCCGTTGGAACAAAACTGACTACAACGAGAGCATCAAAAGACTCGATCGAGTTTCCAGGTTTCTTTTTCTTTGAATCGTACTTCACGATATTATCATGAATTTGTCTAAAAACAGTTAAAATCCTTACGCAGAAATCGAATGGTAAGAGCCCATCAGAATTCAATGGGAAAAAGACCTAAATAGATCGTTTGATATGTGCTCAAAGCCAAATATCTCAACTAACCACTTTGTCAATATTAGAAATTCGAATCACCTCCCACTTCACCATGATTTTTCCCCCAGTCAGTTCGCAAAGGAAAGATACTACTTGGATGTCCTGAATGCAACCTCGATTCTATCAAGCCACGTATTGAAAGTAAGACCCTTTCCTTACTCTGTTAAACATGATTGTCAGAGCATAGTTTTAGGTGTATCTTTCTGAATTTTCAGAGTTCGGGCTCAAATGCTTTGCTAACTGTTCTATTAATTTCAGCAAAGTTTCCTGATGTTGAATAATTAAATTCAGGAAATTGTCTCGCCTACCTCTAGGCAAAAGTTCCTTAAAAACGAATCTCGAAATTGGTGTACCTTCAATTCTCATTCCCAAAGTATGCCCAACACATTTGTTGTTGAGATGATAACAAAAAGACTTCATCATCACAGTCATCACAAGGTCATTACTTCTGTTGGGAAATTTTTCCATTTGCAATAGTTACATTGAATCTAATCTTTCAATGAAATGTCAATAAATTAACAAAATAATGCTTAGTAATGTATATTATTTTGTTTTCTCATTGGCTAATGCAACAAATCAGTTGTGCCAATGGGAATGCATTTTAAACTGATAGAAAATTTAATTTTAACCCCATGTATATTATATATATATATATATATATATATATATATCACTTTTTTCTATAATTTATCTTGTATGCAGGATTGAATTCATTGAGTTGAATTCACTTGCCATCTTCATTAATTTGATTGAAGCATTGTGGTATACTATAAACTCCATAGTACCAGTTATCAATTATAACTAGCAAATGGAAAATTCTTATAAAAATGCCTTTAATGCTATTAACTGCCACTCAATTTTCCTCTTCACATGGCAAATGACATTATCTGCCAATATTATTCTTTTCTCCGTGATTTACATACTTCCTACGCAATTTAGAGAGACGCTTTTGATAGCTAATTTAAGGTTATATCGGCATTGCTGTCTATTTGGAGGAAATTTGCTATTCACGTTTATACATATCACACTCATTTCATCCTGATGAAATAATTAAATAATGAATAATAATAATATAAAAATTAATGTTACCCAAACGTTTTCAGTAGTGTTAATTTTGGAAACAAGGAAAAGTTTAATCATTTTAATTGTCCTCCTTCCACCCTNTGGGGGGTTAGATAGCCAGTAATTACGCATTTTACTGCCTTCTTGGACACTTCTGCGATAGCATCATACAAGCACTCGCTCTACGGCTCCCTCTCAGTGGAGAAAAAAATGTGGAGTGCTGCTGCGTAATTCCCTCTCCCTCAATTCCCATTTTGACACAAAAATGCGACCCTAACTAGGCTTTGTTAATTGATGATAAGGGGAATTCAAATTAGGGGACCCAATTCTCCCCCTTTCTTTAAGCTCAATTCCCTTGAGCACTTGGTAAGTGTAAATCGGGGAGAAGGGGGTTATTCATTGTCGTTTATGGATTTCTTAAAAGCCATCCCCTTCTGCAGACACTGATTTTCTCTGAAACTGAAACGCGAAGAGGGGGGGGGCGGGGTTGACGAATGAGTTCGTCTAGTTTCACTGGTTACTACTGCTTCATTTTTAACAATTTTGCCAGTTTAAATTGCAAGATCACTCTTTGCTAATGCGGAAGATACGTCTATTTGAAGGGTTGAACGTAGTTGGAGACCAAATTAATGTAACGTTTTTTAAACATTTTAGAAGGGAACGCCTTAAAGCTAAGGTTTATTTTTCAGAATGGTATTCTTGTGGCAATCTTCAATGTATATTCGAAGAGATGAGCTCGATGTATGTCCCTAATAAACAACAAATATCTTTAAGCTGTGCAAAGAGGAAGGACAAACTTCACCTTATCTAAGTTGAATCCCCATCCGATTCAAGTCCCTGACTGGTATTGTGGAGCGTCTTTCTAAATAAACTGACGATTATCAGTAACAAGATGTAGCCTTTATATTGACTTTCTATGTCCCATTATTAATAACTATACTCTCCTGACATATCAACCGTTTCATCGATTTTAAGCGTTTAAATAAATTGAAAATATGAAAAGTCAACTTCAATTACAAGTTCCTTGATTATCGCTGAGGTGACGCGGTAGGCTATCAATTCCGGCGTGACTCCGTGTTTATACAGACTGGCCTGAAATGCACCTCCTTGATTCTCCTGAGGTCAATAGAAGGTGTACTTAGGTACTTTTACACACACTGAGTGTCCACAATGCTTCCCTTTAATCGACAGGTGGTCCTGATCCAAATAACTCCGTGACCTCAACAACCCACGCCTCCGACCTCCTAGACGAATTCCTCCATGTAAACGCATGAGTGATCAAATTAAGTCGTCAGCAGACATTGTGCCATAATCAGTAAAAATTAGTTGAATTATCAAAAATTTAACATCCACTTTCTTTATTGACTCTTGTTTGTAAAGATCGGGGTGAGCGATAGACTTACCTCCACGTGGTGCACCCTGGGCAAAGTATGCTCATACGGCAAAAAAAGTCTATTAACTGGCAGTTGACTTCTCACTTCAAACTACCATGACCCCACTGTATGTCACATTCGACCACTTCCACAGTACTTACCTCACCTTTTTCTGCCTTTGTGTCTGTCTCTTTTACATCTTTGAAACACTCTTCTGTTCCCTCCCTCTGTGCAGCCTGAAATCAACTAAAGGGCTAATGATAACTATCAAAACGCCTGCCATTTGATATAAATAAATTTGTAAAGATCGTGGATAAATTAGTGAGTAGTAGTGTTAGTTGTAAATTGCTATCCAGATTTAAATGTTGTCGTTAGCCAACCTGCTAATTAAGCCTGCTTCGATAGGTGTGGAATTCGTGGCGTCTGATTTTAAAGATAAGCACGTTAACCACTAAGCCACTTAACAAATTAGGCATCAAAAAGTATCTTTCATGCAGTTGTTTAATTAGTTCCATCTGGTGTTGCCCTTATGTTGCTAATTTGGCCAACTTTCCATTGGCAGACTGATCTGAAATTCACCTCCCAGTTCAAAGAAAATATCCGATTCACGTTGACCGGCACTTTGTCTGCACACAGCAGCCACATTTTGTCAAATATTGTCCTTAACGCACCGGGTGGGTCTGTGTTATATGACAGTACGACCTCAGCCCCCCCCCCTCCCCCCCCGCCGCCAACACAACCTGATTTTCAGCGACCGATCAGAACTGAAAAGATACTGAAGAATCGGTCATCACAAACCCAAAGGTTATTTAGCAGGCAGTAGGCCCTTAAAACGAATGTTTATTATTTTTACTCACAGTAATATAGGCAAAACTTTGCCATTTTAACCCTGGGAAATAACTGAATGCCGTTAAAACGAAGTTCAAGAAATGTCAACGGGTAGGGGACCAGAAGGATACTGCTAGCAGCATCAGCGTATCGAAGAGTCTTATTTGGATTCGGGTTGCGCAATGACGATAAGGTGATAAAAGACTAACCAACTATGGTACTCTTGACTCCATAACACAGTCCAGTTGCCCCTAGATTTTCGATTAATGTGGAAATTTCGAGAGGCATTAGTTTAGAGAAGGGGGTGTGCGATAGACTTACCTCCTCGTGGTGCATCCTGGGCAACGTATAATCATACGGCAAAAAAGTCTATTAATCAGCAGTTGACTTCTCACTTCAAACAACCATCACCCACACTGTATGTCATATTCTACCCCTATCACAGTACTCATCTTACCCTTTCTGAGCCTTTGTGTCTGTCTGTCTCTTTTACATCTGTGAATCACTCTTCTATTCCCCCTCCCGAATTCTTCTCACTTTGATGTTGCTCCTCCTCTCTGTGAAGCCCGAAGTCAACTAAAAGGCTAATGATAACTATCAAAACGCCGGCCATTTGTTATGAATAAGTAAATTTTAGAGAAGTTAATAAGGGCCACGCTCATATAGGAAAACACATTTCAGCGCTCATCTTGCAATGGAAGATAGCATTAAAGGACGTTCGTGCGTAGAAACTCGAATTTAGTCTCCATTTATTTAGCACAATTATAGGGTACGAATATAGTTTTCTGACCTCAAACTTCACAGGTAAGCATTTAACAACAGCGCTACCATCACATATGAAACTGATTAGATATGGGAAAGGAAGATGTCTATCTGAATGGCACCTTCTTGAGTCAGAAATTAGATAGAGTGATCTGGAGCTGATCTGGAGCCTTTCTGCTCCATTTTTTGGTGAATATTTCCATTAACTTGATGACCTGCGGGTGGCTGACCACCTCAGCCTCTATGACCAACTTATCCCGAATTCATTTTCTTTAATTAAATGACGCAGAATGGTGTCAATTAAGTTCGCTTTGTTTACACACATTGACCTTCATGTCTCGAGATTGGATGAAAGCGTCCGAAACCAGCAGATTTGGCTGTTTGCTTAATTTGAACTTAAATCAGAAGGTAACCCCCGTGTTTTAATGACGTTGTGATCTCTGAGATCAACCTCGTTTTCAGCGAACTTTGACTTTGTAAATATAAACATGTGGACGATAAATGACAAAGTCTCATATGATTGAGGTTTACGCTTCCAAATTATGCTACATTTCAATTTTAAAGATAGATCTCTCATCTTTTATTTAGTTCTCATTAGTACAGTTCTATAAAATACTTATTATGAAAACAATAGGAAAATATTGAATGGGTTTATTGGGTTGAGGTGAGTTGCATTCATTTGCTATATTCTCAAATCTTGCTAGCGGGTAATTTAGTTCAAGGAACGTGGTCTTTAAACTTGATCATTTCATCTGCTTTCATAAAATTTGACATACTTAACAATAGCTTAAATGAAAATAAAATGAGGGTGAAAGCGAATCGATCATGGAAACGAATGTAATCAAGTTACATTTGAAACCGTGTTTCAACCCAATTTAATGCTCTCAAAGTAATGGCAATATTTAATCCTGAATCTTAATCTTTAATCTTGAAAGTGCACTCAAACACGAGTCTTACCCCTTTTGAATTTCGGAGCCATTATACTGTTAACTCGCCACAAAATACGTCTCCATGTGAGTACTTGTCCACAATATTCATAGGTCATTGACCAATTGATGCATCTGTTTCGTATGAAAGTCATGAGAGGTTCTCGTCAACTGCTAAGATTTTTCATGCTTCAATGACCTTTCTCAAAGAAGCTATAGCATTATCCCATTACTTGGGTAGATTCTTCAGATAAGGAATATATCGAGCTTGTGCTACAAGGGAAGAGTAAGGGGATTTAAATCATAAAATCGATCTTCGCCGCCCATTTGAAGTACGCCCCTGAGTTTAGGGGAATTTTTAAAGCGTTTATATTTGCTAAATCTCCAAAACAAATAAATTCGATCAGTGAAGATAGAATATAACCGGATTGACCGATTCTGAGATCTTGAGACGGCAGCTCCAATTTCATTATTGGGGTCAGGAAATCGTTAGTTGCTGTGCGTCTGACAAGATCAAACACAAAGTATCTAAACCCTGACGATTTTACTAATTGGAATTCTTCGTTCTCTTCCTTTTCGAATGACCTAGTGACTTAGGCACTGACGTTTGAAGTCTCTCTGGCTTCCCACTTAGAAAAGACCTCAAATCTTTGGGAACCGAAACCAGTTACTTAGACTTTTGACAGAAGGGTGGCCCACCCACTCTTCCCAGATGACATCAGCCCCACTTAAAGAGTGTCATTCTCAGTCCGCTTTCAACACCCAGCCCCCCCCCCCACGCCCCCTTCTTCACAATCAATTAAAGTCTACAATAAACTTGCCGATAAGATCAAAACTCTGTGGGGTAGCCGGCTATCTAAAGGAGAGTCAAAGTCTCCTCCCCCCCCCCCCATCAAGTCGAGACTTGCGTTGACAAGAGCTGGCGCCAAGTCAAATCAATATGCAAGTGCAATTCTCGACGTGTGGGAGAGGAAATCAGAGAATTAATAGGTCCCTCACTTTTCACGCACACAATGCGACGCCATCTCCTAACCCCGATCTACGACGGAGCAATTGTCCCCGCCGATTGGGTTTGTTACCCCGCACACGTCGTTAATGCAGGGAACGAGCGATCAAATAGATAAGATTACCCTTTGTTGCCTTGTCAAAATTAACGTGCTCGTTAATTGGCGTGTTAGGTAAAGAAAACTAAATTACCGGGACGAGATTTTTTATTTGCATTTAATGTTTTACTATCATGGTTAAATGGTCATTTCACCTAGTGAATGAAATTGTGATTTCCCATTAAATTTCATTTGAGTACTGCAAACGATTAATCTAAAATTGTGAACATGGTAGTTGAAGGATAACCTGTAAAGCAAATGGAAAATGCAAAAAAAAATCATATTTCAATTAAGTTGTTAAAGAAGACAACGATCGTTACTCGTATCAACCAGTAATAAATTCAATTTAATCAGAGATCAATAAGTTATGGACTTTATTGATAGAATCCCACCAAGAACTTAAGTAGTCACATCCTATAATATAAGCTTTGGAATGTTACGAGGGAATTGCTGTGAATTATGCACATTGTATAAAGCGAATAGCTTACCGAATCCCATTATTTAATATACAAATTTTTTCACATTGCATATTTTATTATTCGCCTTCGCATAATCCCTACCTCATCTCCATTTGACCAATTTACTATCCGTCTTTAAACACACTCTCTCCCTCGTAATGAGAATGAAAAGAGTAATAATATCAGTGATTGATGAATCGGGGTGTGCGATAGACTTACCTCCACGTGGTGCACCCTGGGCAACGTATACTCATACAACAATAAAGTTTATTAACCGGCAGTTGACTTCAAACTACCATGATCCCACTCTCTGTTCTATTTAACCACTTTCACAGTACTCACCTTACCCTACTCTCTACCTTAGTGTCTATCTCTTCTACGTATGTGAATCACATTTCTGTTTCCCCTCTCGAAGTCAACTATAGGGCTAATGATGACTATCAAAAAGCCTGCCCTATGATATAAATAAATAAATAATTGATAAATCGATTTCTTTTATTTGAATTAACTCTTTAACGCCCTTATGACCGCGGGGTCTTCTTTCAAAATATGCTCTTTTGGTACTAGACTTCTAACCGGAGGCTCCATTTCAGTTTGAAACATTTTCAGTACGTCTATGCAGCCTTAGCCTGATATCATCAAAACTCATCAAGTCGGCAACAGTCTGCTTTGAGACACACGTGAGCACTTTCAAAAATAATTCGGGCGTTAAAAGGTTAAGAAAGGCGTCACCCAATTTGACGTTAATGTAAATTACCCCCCCCCCTATCCTGAATATTT
This sequence comes from Rodentolepis nana, assembly GCA_900617975.1. Taxonomy (NCBI): domain Eukaryota; kingdom Metazoa; phylum Platyhelminthes; class Cestoda; order Cyclophyllidea; family Hymenolepididae; genus Rodentolepis; species Rodentolepis nana. The sequence goes on along the minus strand of UZAE01013209.1, from coordinate 11,139 downwards.
CTTCCACCTACAATTCGCTAAAAACATCATTCACTGTTAGCAGGAAAACTTTATACGTTTTTACTTTCACGCTATTGCGATTATTTTATCTTCAAGACCAGAAAATGGTTGCGATACAATAAGAAATCGGACAAATAAACTTTTTTTGATTTTGAGAAACAATCTCATCAACTCTCATAAAGGAGCCTTTATCGCGGGATGTGCGCTCATGAAATACTCCATCAAAGGACATGCGGACAAATCGACGCCAGTGGGGACATTAGTTATACTTTTAGTGGTTTGGGAACCAGACTTCAAGCTCCCCAAGCCGCTCAACACTTCTTAAGCATGCTCTTGAGCAGTTGGTAAGGTAATAGCTAAGCTGCCATCCCCCCCCCCAGACTTCTTTTGTTCCTCTCACTAGAACAAGATGGAGTGGCTGGTAGTCTGTGGTTGGGAATTCTATTGGAATGGGGACCAGAGACCCCGTAAGGAAGTATGCTAGTAATGGTGCCCGGTGTATTTATACAGGATGTATATATATATATATATATATATATATATATATATA
>UZAE01013208.1:10843-25239 GCA_900617975.1 Rodentolepis nana | reverse complement strand
CAATAGCGCATTTAAGGAATGAAGTCATCTCGAGTATACTGGGGCAGAAATTGCCTAAATTTGTGGAGCGCAAAACGTTGTCATCGCTTGGTTTATCATACCCGTGCATACACACACACACACACACACACACACACACACACGGACATCCCAGGTAAGCATGCTTCACGTCCGTTTTCTCTATGGCTTAGCTAATCCTAGAAGCCTTTAAGAACGAGGTTATCTTGGCATAGAGATTACTATGCATAAATCAAGGCTTATTGGTGCTGCAATCTACGACAAGCTCATGTTTGTGCGTTTACCACAGCAAGCAAGCTTACGTAGCACTCAAGGTTATTTAAAGCACAAACTCAATGTGCTTTTCTCTTTTCATCTACACACCTTATTTAATTATGCCGTAAATAACTTTGATGCCTTTGACTCATGAAGAAATAGTTCGTCAACTGAGAAAGCTCTCAGCTAATACCATTCCATGTACCCGAGTCACGAGGCACGGTTTGGCAAATAAAGGAGAAAAAATGAAGGTAAATAAAATTAGAACAAAGCTCCTGCGGCACAGATGGCACCCAAACTGGTCTGATATTTTATTTATACATCAAAGTCACCCTTAAATTAGAATGAAAACGTGGCTTGCGCTTAAATTAGTCAATCATCAATGTAATTCAGAACAAAACAAAATTATTCTATTAAAAAAACGTCAGAAATGGGAGAAAAACAACTTTATCGGTATGTTGCTTTTGAACTGCACGTTGTGGTGGATTGCTGTACTACCAAGCCTTGACTTTAACACCCCGAGATCTTCTAGTTTTGAATGATTCCCAGGATTAGATAGGCTACCGCAACGATCAGGAGGTAACAGACCTATAAGGTAGAACATGCTTATTTGACTTGTATGTATGTTGGATTGTGCGTGCGAAGACATGGAGCGAAATCATTAAATACTGTTAGGGTATTGGTTATTGGCTGATCGAGAGGTCTCTGCACCCGTAACCTCATTTGCTCCCTACCCTGTTTGGATCACGTCCGCAGTGTTCCAGAATGTTCGAGATCGCCAGAGCTTTTTTGCTTCAGTCATGCTAGCATTTACTCATTTCAAATGGCAGGCGTTTTGATAGCTATCATTAGTCATTTAGCTGGCTTCGGGCTTCACAGAGAGAAGGTTCATCAAAGTAGCAGAGAGTCGAGAGGTGGGGGAACAGAAGAGCGATTCACAGAAGTAAAAGAGACAGACAGACGCAAAGGCAGGGAAATGGTAAGATGAGTGCTGTGAAAGTGAGCGAATATAACATACAGTGGGGTCATGGTAGTTTGAAGCCAGAAGTCAACTCCCTGTTAATGGACTTTTTTTTGTCGTATGAGTATACGTTGTCCAGGGTGCATCACGTGGAAGTAAGTCTTTCATGCACCCCATAATATAATAATATAAACACAATTAAACCTGTCCTGCTATATTTAAAATGTCTTTGTTAGTCTCGCGCGTATGCTTATGGTTGTGATGTCATACAAATTAAAAATCTAACTGTATCTTCTGACCAGCAAAATTCGAAAAGAACCCGAATACCTATTAGTCAACTCATTAAAATCGAGGTTTCGAAAATTTTGATATGGAAGTCACCAACTCAAAATTTAAATTTACCTCAGTCTGGTTTTGTTATATACTCTTATTCAAATTTCTTCTTTTAACGTACCATTTTGTTATTTCGATACATCACATGAAATTCTTTTTATAAATTAAGAATAACAATGCAAAGCCTCATATAGATAATTCACCTATAGTTCTCATCTAAGACCCTTTGTCGACTCACCGCTTGGTTTCTTCTCCACAATGCCATTAAAAGCTGAAACATTAGTAAGGATTCTGGGTCTAATAAACCGAACACTCCACGTCATGTTAATATTTGCTTCTTGTGTATAAATTGCCACTAATGGGAACAATTATATACGACGTAGAAATGGACAAGGCATAAAGCGTTAAGGTTCTTGAAAAGTCATTTAGTTTACCATGTTGCGAAATTAAAACGGTTCCAAGGTATTTTAGGAAAGCTCTTTCAATCACTTATACTTGTTTGAGGAATAGTATCATGGGTAAACCCCACTACTATCTTGTTTACTATACTTAACAAGTGGAATTGGACATTCCACCCAGTGGGGTATAGCAAAGTATTTCGAATCTGATCTGAACCCGTCTAGGTCCTAATTAATTCAGTTCACAATTTAAGTGCTGTCTCTGAATTTAAATTGAACTTTATATATGTTCAACTGTAACCTGTCAGAAACATTTTCTGCCGTTTTATTTCCCATTTTAACATCGAGTATTTGAAGCTCGGTTATTAAAAACTTGTGAGTTGAGTTATTGAAAATAAAAGATTGTTCACTCTTATTCATAGCCAACTTGCTAGCACTAATGAAGTGTGCAAATGAAATTTGTTGACGTTAAAGAAAAATGTGAATTGTATTTTCCTGGCTTTAAAAAATACTGGTATAAATGCAAATTGTATAAATGATTATAAAAAATACGAAACAATTTTGGCTGACCATAATTAGCAAAAACCTTACTTTTATTAAATAAACGAATATCCACTATTCCTAAACTGGCAAAAATGACCTTAAAAGTACGAAATAAAAGCGTTTCTGAAATTGAGCTGCATATGGTTTTTTGTCGCTGCGAAACGGACTTTGTTCTATTTCCTTTTCCTGCAAATACACATCTGGGGAAATATTTTAATAATTTTTTAAAATTTTCAGGACATTCGAATTAATTGAAAAACATATTTCTCGCTACTCTGACCTCGATATTTGCATTTGCTTTTGTTTTACATCTTTTCAATTTCAGCAGTCTTGATAGCAATGTCTGGTAGGTCGCTTCGAAATTGACGCAATTTTTTATGATCAAGTATCATTATCGCACTTTATCGTTTTCTTTGCAGAAAGAAATTTTATCCCCCATCATCTTGGAGGTGGGGGGTTGTGCTGGCATCTACCAGAACGATACATCGAACTTAATCCGGTTAGTTATGGATCATTTGGCTGTGTGTGGTAAACTTTAATCCGAATTTGGGTGACATATTCATCTTAGTTCTGCAAAGGATACTGTTACTAATCGTCGAGTTGCCATCAAACTTTTGAAGAAACCGTTTGATGTCTTGGAACTAGCCAAGCGAACGTATCGGGAACTTGCTATTTTATCACATCTGAGACATGAAAATGTAAGCTCAAAATTATTTTAATATTTCAACCAACTTTATTTGAATTAATTACGAATTTGTTAATATATGAAATCTTGGTTGCGCTATCATTATTAGTATTAATATCACGTACTTTTATGCGTTACACACAAGATCGAACATTTTAAGCTCGATGTATTTATTTACCTTATTTATTTTTGATGAGTATATGTTAGATCTACCTAATTTATATTATACACGTTCTTATTAGAATTGTAAAGTAATCTTCTATCTATCTACTGTATAATACTGCAATATTAGGGAAAATGAAACTAAGCAAATTAAACTTTGTTTCATAATCTCTTATCGAGCTAGATTTGTGATAATTAAAACCAAGTTATACAATGTTGTAATAATTTTTATTTTAAGGTCATCCATCTTATTGACGCTTTTTCTAATCAGAAGTCGATGGACGAATTTGAAGACTTGTAAGTATTTTGCGAAAAACTTTAATATTTTCAAAATGTATCCATTGCACGACTCTGGTTTCGTTTGCAGATACCTGGTGATGCCGTTTATGCCAATTGATTTGGCATGTGTATTGCAAACTGATTCACTTGATGACGAACAAATCTTATTGTTTTCGTATCAAATTCTTCGAGGTTTAAAGGTGAGGCTTGTTTTGGTTAGCAGTTCTATAATTGTGCATTTTTCTTGTGATGATTGCAATTGTCACCTGATAGTAGCGTAAAATCACATTAGTGGGATCTATTATTAGACAACTGAGACACTCTGCTAGCACAACTATTTGGAACTCGCCTTTTTTTGCAGTATATACATGGGGCAAAAATCCTCCATCGTGATTTAAAACCAGCGAATATTATCGTGAACGAGGATCTCGATCTGCGGATTGCTGATTTTGGATTAGCTCGAAATACAGAGAACCTGAAGGACAATATAAGTTATGTAATGACGAGAACCTATCGAGCACCAGAAGTGTTGACAAGTTGGATGGATTATAATGAGACAGGTAAGAAACTTTGTTTCTGAATTCTCCTTCTTGCAGTTGATATATGGTCTGCTGCTTGCATTTTTGTGGAAATGAAGACTCGCGTTCCTCTTTTCAATGACATGGTCAAACCGCAACATTTCAAGCACATTTTACAGATCACCGGAAAACCGGACGAGATAATGATGAAGAAAATTAGTAGCGACCATGTAAGTCGATATTTTGTTGATTTTTGATCAAAATTTTAATTTACTGTTAAGGTGTATTGCCTCCGGTGTCGCTTATTTTAGTTGAAGATGGGTCTGAACTCTAAATCGATTTGCCTTATTCTTCCGTTCTCGATTGATATTTCATCGTTTTGGAAAATTTGGCTTTCAATACTTCATCACCTTGCGCTTACTTAAGTGATACGTTAAAGGGGGAGGGGTAGTGATTTGTCAATTTGTGTTAGTTCCTTCTTTATTGCCCGATTTGTTTATTCTCGCTGATGATCAGCGTTGCCAGTGCAATCGGTCATTCATTTCGTGAAGGTCTGACTTGGCGGACTCTCATGTTGAATACTATGCCATCGGAGCGCATAACTTTAAATTAGACCGGTCTCAGTGCCTTAAAGCGTTGAGTGTTTGTATTACATATTTAGGAGGCTAGCTAATAGGTTTTGTGCCTTTTTGGAAGCTTATAAGTTATTGTTCATTATGAGTTTTGATTTATACGAATTGAGTGGTAGTGATTACCTGGTTAATTATCGCTCCTTTTCTTATTATTATAGTCTCGCTCATATATAGAGGACGATGATGTCCCAGAGAAACCAAATCTCGTCGAAATTTTCCCATGGGCTTCTGATGAATGTAAGTGGCTCTAATTAGATGAAATTCACCCCCTATTCAATAAAAGCAGTATGAAATACTATAATCCCTCTTGTGGAATTTCAGTACGGGATCTACTCTCACGGATGTTGGAATTGGATCCAGATCGTCGATTGAAAGCAGCAGAAGCCTTGGAACATCCCTACTTTCAAACATACCATGACGAAAAGAATGAGGAAGTAGGAACACCCTGGGAAGATCCTCTTTTAGTTAAAAATTTATCGACTGAAATTGAATGGAAAGGTATCTTCTTGCTTTAAAACGATGAGGCTAGTTTAAATTAGGTCGATTAACTAATTACAAATTTCACTAACATTGAATGATTTTTATGTAGAAGCAACATGGAATTTTTTGAAAAATTTTGAACAAGAAACCTTGTCCCAACCATCTACGTCCCAAGGCCCAAACTGAGAGTAAAATCGAATGGGAGATGAAATTTTATACGCACAAAATAGATGAAAATATTATTTTGGGTATTTTGAACACTGACCAATCATTTTCATTTTTCCCCTTCCAATAAACATTACTTAAAATTTGTTAGTCAGTATTTCTCTTAATAGTCCAATCAACACACCACAATCATTTGATGTGCCTTTTATTTAGTAGTGGCGTATGGTGTCCCAACTGTTCTGTATTGCTCTTCATGACCTTGTGATACGAGTATACTGGATTGTTATTAAATCCATTTTTTGGCCTCTTTAGCTGGGTTCATAATTAAAAGTGCCTTGCGACTGTTCAGACTTCCCTATTCTTACTACTACTACTGCTACTTCTGTAGCACTTCCGCATAATAACTTATTTCGCCTTGGATGAGCTCTGGTAAATGAATTCACAATCTTGTCATTCTCCCTCCCTCCTCCCTTGGAAGCATAGTTGACTGACTGGTGTGTTGGCCAAGGGTTTTGAATGATTGTCGCTTTTACACGCAGTGTTGGAATGATCTCAAACATGGAAGATTGCATAAAACGGGTGAAAATGGCTATTTTAACCTATCTCTGAGTAATAACTAAAATTGCACACCATCATTGAATGTTAGGAATATAGGTGCAGTGGAAGTACCTTAGAAGAAACGGAAACAATCGAAGATTGAGTAGAATTCTTGAACGAATTTGGAAAGCACTGGGTTTAGATGTACTAAAAACATCAAGGGTCATCTCGACTTCATTTTTTGTAGAAAGGACATTTATTTCTGAGGAAAAGCTCTAAAATATTTCCCAAAGAAATCGTCAGTGATGCAACATGTGTTTCATCAGTGTTATAGACTAACTAGCGAGATGCACGGCCTTGCCAATCAGCACATCTTGGCAAATCTGCAAAGATGTAGACTAACCAGCTCCATCTCATTGATTTCATTTTTGCCCAACAGGCCCATAGAACCAAGTTGGTTGAAACGTCAAATCATGGATGTTATTTTGACCATAGAATAAATGGTTTCCAACACTGCATTTACTAAGGAGAAGGTGAGGGGAAGCAAGATGTCCATTTACGTCGAGTTCCAATTGACTTCGATTCGCCTCGAGAGCATTTTCGATTTGTGACATTGTAGGAATTGCAGTTTAAATAAATGCTTATTTGGAAGCTCCTATTGATAAACTAAGACAGTGTTGAACGACATAGAGAAAAGGGATAGAAACGAAGAAGTACTCAAGGAAACAACAGTGAAATAGACCAATTTGTCACAATGGCTACTTCCTTCTATTGCCGCCAAGGGTTATGCTCAAATATGTCGCGGGTCCAGGCTTCTCATTGGTTCATTCAATATCCATGCTGATCTAGCTGCTTTCAGATGATTCCTTATTGAATTGATAACGTTGCCTGCTTAGCTTAATTCCATTTTTACAGTAGTAGTATGCTTGGAGGCTGACAATGCTTTCTAGCTTTATGCGTGGTCGGGACTTATCTGGGGAGGGGGGCAATATGATACAGATAGATCATAACGTTGTTTTACAAGATTACATTCTTTTAGTTTTTTTGCCAGAGAAACAACAATTTGCTTGAATTCATCCAATATTAGAGGTAATTAAGTTTGAATAATTTTGCAGAGTTGCTACTTCTAGTCACTTGATTTCAGTGATGGTTTGAAGTACGATAGGACAAGAGCAATGGCATTATAATAATTGCTATTAGTTAATAAGATGAATAACCAATTGAACTGGAAATGAAAATTTACTGAAAATTCAAAATTTTGATAGAATAATTAACTGTATTACCATGATTTTGCAATATGCAGGCGAAAAAGTATGAATATATTCCAAGTTAGCTACAGTGAGATATAAACAGCGAGAGACACAGTTGGTCAGTTTTACTGAAAGGCCCTCTTCATCTTCTGCCCCAAGTCAGCATTGTGAGATCTCAGAGCTAGAGTCAGTTGCCTGGCGAGTTTATTGCCAGCATCGTTGCTTGGATCCAACTGAAGCAGACGCTCGGTGTCCCGAATGCCTGCTTCATACTCATCCAACTGCAGATATGCTGTAGCTCGTCTGTAAAGGACCTTTACGACGTCTTTCACACAAATTTTCGCCTCAATTAACTCCTTGCTAACTTGGGAAAGAAGTCTTTCATTTTTAGGAGCCATTTGGAGGGCCTTTGAACAGAGTTTTGCCGCTGAAGAGGGGCAACAAACTTTCAATTGACACAGAGCCATGTTTGAGAGAAGACTGCAAGAAATAAAGAAGACGGAACTAAAGGTGTGTCGAAAATATTCAACAGAACATGCGGAATTTAAAGAAAGGCATGAGTTTTCTGTCCTCTACGAATGCATGAAAGTCAAATCAATTTTTTAAAGTGGATTAAAAAAGAGAAGTTGAAAATAAGATAAATCAGCAATCCAATAACCAATTGTTTTAAAGATTCCAAGTTTATGAATCGCATAAATCAACCTGTCTAGAATATGGTACTCAGGGTTAAAGGTTAGGAGAAGTCTAATGAAACAAGAGAATAGTAGTCGATACATGACCACTAGGAAGCATCTTCAAAAATTCTTTGGAATGCACTATATCTTGTGAGAACCAAAATGATGGCCTTTACAGCAACAGTGATTCCAGCGACCTGTTCAGGAGGTAGACAAAGATTGTAACAGGATAGTGAGATGACTTTAGACAAGGAATCCGATCAACTTGCTCTTTATTGGCCAGAACGGCATTGACATGCAAGATGAAAGCTTGATTCAATCGCCTCAGCCATACATTTGTTTTAGCCACCTTCCGTCTCCCCCCTCCTCCCCCCCCCCCAACAGCAAGATAGGAAGAGGACTGGAGGGCGTAGTTTGTCTATAAAGAAATGCTTGCTCGAGAGGGAGTATTTATTAGCAAACAAAGAGGATGGGGAAGCAATTTTGAGCGAGGGCTAGCCTCTTCACTGCCAGGAACGTCCCGAGACTGACTTTTGAGATTTCTTCTGGTGTTAACTTTTCCTGCCATCTGGCATAGATAGTCAAGGGGGTCAGAGCGACTATTCTGTTCAACAAAGTAGATCAGATTCTTGATTGCTATGAGAACTCAAGACACTGTTAAACGTAAATTTCAACTTGAGAAAGAACTAGCCATACGGCATCCCAATATCGCCGAGAAGTAAGTCCAAAAAAGAGTGCCAAGAATAATAAGTGTACCCAGAGGGTAAAAAGCGCATATTATTTTCTCGAAAAAATCCAGGTTCGAAAAGTAAAGTCCCATTCCAAAAAATACAGTACAAGGCTGTTGAGAGGGTAAAGTTTTTGAATTAAAAAATATGACTGCGAATAGTTTGAGACAGATATTTGAGAAACAATATTTTAATGCAATCTTGAATCACCAATTGCATCAATGTCTTATAGGCTAATTTTATGGCATTATTCACATAAACTTAACAATCCTATTAATATCTGTTTAATTATAGAGATAGCGGGGTGTGTGATAGACTTACCTCCTCGTGATGCACCCTGGGCAACGTATACTCATACGGCAAAAAAGTCTATTACCTGGCAGTTGACTTCAAACTACCGTGACCCCAATGTATGTCATATTTGACTACTTTCACAGTACTCATCCCACCTTTTTCCACCTTATCTACCTTCGTCTTTGATGCATTCTTCTGTTCCCCCCCCCCCTCTTGAATTTTTTACACTTTGATGTCCCTTCCCCTCTGTGAAGACTGAAGTCAACTAAAGGGCTAATGAAAACAATCAAAACGCCTGCCATTTGATACAATAATAATTATAGAGATAGCTAATGCGATAAATTTACTCAAACTCAAGAGATAATTTAGACCGACATGAAGAATTATTTGACACCTTAGACAGATGGAATACCAAGATCTATTGCGAACAGACAATTGCCAGCTACAAAATTAATTTGTGAGCATGTAATATGAGAGTGAGGGGTATAGAAAAATTGGGTGAAATGAGTTAGGTTCAAAATGAGCGACAGTCTGTGAGAAGTATTGATTATACAATAAACTGTCACCAGTCCCAACAACTGTCCCTCCTACTAAAGTCAATGCGATGTTTAAGTTTTTTTCCTTTGTCGTGATTCAGAGCATTCAGAGCAAAATTTAGCCTTCTCAACCACTATACAACCATTCTATCAGAGAGGTTAAAGGGAAGTGAGAATTCAAGGGAGAACGGGATTTCTGTCCATTGTTAAATTACTGTGATGCATCGAAAGTAAATTAAGGGAAACACAAAACAAGATATTCACATTTCCAATAGCTATTTGACAATTATATTTACAACGACAATCTATACAATGCCAAGAGCTAAAAATTATAGGTTTCTAACAAAGCACCTAAGCCGACATGCATTTGCTGTTGAGGGTGACACTTAGAAAAGCAATATCATACGAGATTATTGAAAATTCAAGTGAGGCAAAAAAGAAACATCTGCGATCCCTTATCATTACGAACCAAAGTTCCGTGGTCTCACGTGAGTCTTAGTCTTGCAAGAACCATCCAGAGGATCTCGGATCTTGTCCCGAAGATAATCACAGCCGGTAGGATACTAAACACCTCCCGCCACATACTCGCTAATAGGGACTTACCAGGATTGCCACTCAGTTCTCTTCTACTATTTTCCAAGGTCTCAATTTCTCTCATTCCCCCCCCCCCCCTCCTCCACTTAGATTCAATGATCTGGAAGAGCGACCTGCCGACAATACGAAAAGGCTAGTTTGTGTTTTCTAAGAAGAGAAGAACGTTAAAAAATTCGTAATTCTGTACCCTTTAGGTGCTGCAGCGGTACCACTTCCCCCACAGCAGTCACCTTCATCATTTAGAGATACCGCTGCGTGGGCATGAAAGAGGATACCCGATGAGTACAAATGAGCGCATATTGCTTACACTTTTAGTTAATTAAGATAGGCACTTGCTTCACTTGAAAATTGCAAATCAATTATTTAAAATAGCATATTGTTCACTAAAATAAAATATGAACATGATCCAGTAATCTTTAGAAACTCAATCACCTTCATGGGCAAGGATATTCGAAAAGCATCTGTTTAATCAGATTGGTGTCAAATTAAAATGCGTATATTAATTCTATTTATAACGATAAGACTAATCTTCACTTTCTTTTTTTAAATAGTAGTGAAGTGGGGTGTGCGATAAACTTGTCTCTACGTGGTGCGCCCTGGGCAACGCATACTCGTATGGCAAAAAGTCTGTTAACCGGCAGTTGACTCCAAACTATCACGACCCGGCTGTATGCCATATTCGACCACTTCTACAGTACTCATCTTTCCTTTTTCTACACTTTTGTCTATCTCTTACATCTATGAACCATTCTTCAGTTCTACCCTCCTTCCCCCACCGAAGTCAACCAAAGGGCAAATGATAACTGGCATAAAGTCTGGCGTTAGATACAAATATCAGTGAGGTAGCAGACAAAATCAAACCTAATATGAAACACGATGAAATTACTTAAAATAACTAAAATTAAACTCAAATCAAAGTGAAGTTTATAGCACGAAAAGTGACCCAAACAGCAATTTACATTCCCCGAGTTACAACAAGTCCAACTAACAAGGTAAGGTTGCAAAATCAATACGAGACCACTAAGGAGTTGTTTAGATGGATTGATGGAAAGTAAACATTATAAGGAAAATATGACAAGCAGTGACTCGGTGTGCTAAAAAGTTGCACCAAGGTGAGTGCATACAGGACTAATAAATCAAAGTTAAATATAGTTTACTCTGAGTAAGAGATCCGGAGATAAACTAATCACCTCAAAATTGTTATGTCATGTTAGAATTGCAACATACAACGGCAATGAACATGTGAATAAAACTCACAGGTTTATTTCTGTTTTACACACCCCTAAAAACAAGAAAGAATTCGAAGCCTTAGCACCAATTTAAAACAGAAAGAATAAATGATTGATATATTTTGAAAAACTGCGCTTAGGAGTATACAGAATATCAGTAACAAATTAGATATTCCAAATTTAGGCCTGCGGGCAAGGGGATAAAGGAAGCTAAGAAAAGACATGGATGATAAGCATAAAAATAGAATAAAGAGATGCATTTATCACCACAAATTACATTCCCTTTTCTACACAGTAAGGTAGTAAACTTGCACTTTATTGCTCAAAATAACCAACTTTGGTAAAATAATGACTGCCAGTCAGCATCATGAATTAAAAACGATAAACAAATATGGAAAAGTAATTCTTTAAACGAAAGAAAAACAACATAAATATTGAAAGGCTGTAAGCACTACTAACAAATATTTATTTATTTATATCAAATGGCAGGCGTTTTGACAGTTATCATTAGCCCTTTAGTTGACTTCAGGCTTCACAGAGGGGATGGAATACCAAAATGAAAAAAGTCGAGTTGGTTGGGGGAACAGAACAGTATTTCAGACGTAAAAGAGACAGACACGAAGGTAGAAAAAAGATGATGTGAGTACTGTGGTAGTAGTCGAATATGACATAAAGTGAGGTGATGGTAGTTTGAAGTCAGAAGTCAACTGCCAGTTAATAGACCGTTTTGCCGTATGAGTATACGTTGCCCAGGGTGCACCACGTGGAGGTAAGTCTATCGCACACCCCCTACTAACAAATATAAGTAGTAACGAAAATAAAGTCTTGAACATAAAACGAACAGTTATTGATTAAGTACATCAATATCATAGACGTCCAGTTACTGTTGTCTGTTTTTAAGCTCATTGGTGCGTATGCATGGAACTAATCTATTGCTTCAATTAATGTAGAAATTGGATAATGACAAACAAGTACATTAGCTGGACTCTTTAAAAGCCATGAAGCAGAACACTAGCCTCATTGTGAAATGATGCGCAGAATTTTAAATGTTCAGAGGTAACAATTCGGACCTCAAAATTAATCAATCCATTCAAAATATTGTGTAAATCACTCAGAACATAAAACTAAATGTGGACAGCATGATAAAAGTGTAATTAATACAAACCCATATGAATCAATTTTAATTTCTATATCTAATAGATTCTCATCACAAAAATATTTTTGCGCTTAGATCTTACAATATAGTCAAAATACCTACAATTTGCGTTATACCATGGGTAGTAATAATGACAAAAATAAATACTTGCCAAAATTATTTCTAAACCATATTTTTTTACGTCCATGAGGTCGCAATAATGTCTTGACTACATGCGCTCATACCTCATAGCTAAGTGACTCATGAAAGGATACTTCATGTTTCCACCCACAGATGCACACGCGCATGTATGTTTGAAAAAAGCAATTGAAGTGGAGCAAGGTTAAAGTATTTGCAATGCGAATTAGGTAGTAGGTCACTTTTGAGAAAATGCCAAAAACGGAGCAAATCCGCTATCAGAGCAAAAAAGAATGAAATGATATCATATTAGATCATCGACTCTCACTATGAACAATTAGTTTAAGTAAATACGAAACTATTTTCAATGCGAGGCAAACGATAAGATGTGTGACGTATTTCTTTCAGAAAGCCGCTTTAAGTTAAATAAAACATGATCGAACGCTTCTGCGATCCACCATTAACATCGTCTGTCTTTTCATACAGGTGAATTCGGAAGATTCGTTAGGACCAGTGGCACTAGGTAGCTGCCTCATAGGTATTAACAGATCACACAATTCCGTAGATATTGAGAGCACAAATCAATTACTGGACAAGGAGTTCAACCAGAGTTAGCAAGACAATAGGTGAAAGTGTCAACCTAATTCCACCTTCTTACAACAGAGCTTTAAGTTTGTAGAGACAACTCGTATATGGCCCGAGCATATCCAGTTTAAAAAGACTAACTTATAACTTGATAGTTCTAGAGTGAGCCAGAAGCCGAGGTGGACGTTTTCTAAGAAAGAAACCACAAGAACAGTTTAGCATTGGCGACGTGGAAGACCAACTACACTGATCGACAAAGGAATGCTACAATAGAAATTTCTCAAAAGAGTGAGCCCAGGATACCTATTCTACATTCAAGTCATTGTGGGCTGCAAAATATTGGATCTAGCAGAGCTCACAATAGAAATCAATGAAGTTCAAATACCATATTAATTACAGCAGTAGAAGATAAAGTGAAACAATTAAAACAAATTTATGCAATGTTGAGAATGAAAGGAAGTAACTAACCTGAAATGCATTTTCTCAATCAAAGCACCATTGAGTTCAATCTGATCTGGATCAACGGTAAAAGGTGACTCAGCATCCAGATCTAAATACTCTTCCGCATTTACGATTCCAAAGTACTCCTCGCAGGGATACTTTGTACTGTCCTCCTGTTGAGCTCTTTCAGCTAAACCGAAACTCGCACCAAGAAGTGTTATCAGCTGCAGGGCTCGCGAGTAGCAAGAAAACGCTTCGGCAATTCGTGAGGCCTTAAAATGTAGCGAGCCACGGTTTTTTAATGCATCTGAACGAGCAAACCAGAGACGGGAATATGACGCCCTCCAGGCCAAATTTGGCGCGTTTTCTTCATTATCTTTCGCCGCCTCCTCCTTCTTATCCTCCAATGTTGGTTGATTCTTTTCCTCTTCCTCATCATTAACTGGAGTTGGATTAAAGGTTTGGGGAGCCGAGAAACCGTCTAAATTGATGGTAATATTTGCAGGTGACTGTCCGTCCGGAGTTACTTCTATGACTGTAGAAGATCCAAGCCCAAGAGATATAAGGTTCTTTTCAATTACCCCTCGAAGACGTAGACTCTGCTCAGGCGACTGACCAACACGAAAACATACCTTTAGCGACTTTTCGGGCTCTAACTCAGTGTTTTCTGATAATATAAGAGGAGAATTTCCGGATGATATAAGGGTTATCCAACATTTGCAACCATCGGTAACGCCTCGAAGGCTGGAAGACTTAATGTCTCTATTTCGCGATACAGTTTTCCAGAGCTTAAAGTAAAAATGCTCCCAATCTTCACGAAACTGTA
>UZAE01013207.1:0-25259 GCA_900617975.1 Rodentolepis nana | reverse complement strand
CTCACAGTCAGCAATAAACTCTATTGGAAGCAGAGAGCCAACAAAACAGTTGAAATAAAGGAATGCAGAAAACTCTATGAGCTGCTGGNACAGAAAGTGCTCTTAATAGTGCACATAAACTAATAGCAAACTGGTGCAACAACAATGGAATGGTAATTAACACTGCAAAAACTCCGTTTCAAACATTTTCTTTGGCCCATCTCAGCATAAACCCGCTTCAAAGGTACAAGGATACTACAATAGAAAAAACCAATGAGTTTACATATCTCGGAATGATGTTTGACCCACAGCTGACGTGGAAAAGTCACATTGCTAAAATAGCAGAACAAGTCTCCAATAGACTGAATGTACTGAAGCGTCTTGCTGGTAGCGTATAAGTCTGTGTACGCTCAACTCTCAACACCACTTACAAGATGTTTATTCAGGAAATAATGCTGTATTGCTGTGTGCCACTCATTACAGCCACAGAGGTGACTCTCAAACCCCTCGAGAAGGCACACAACCAAGCATTATGACTAATTACTGGAAGGATAAAATCAGCACCCACTGATGCAATGCTCCTAGTTACAGGAAGCACTCCAATAGGTTCCCTTATCAAAGAGAAGGCCTTGGTCTTGTATGAAAAGCTACTATGCATTCCCATGGATAAGTTCTTCAGCACCTATGAGAATAGACTAAAACATCTGAAAATGCAATTTGGTCTAATACAGAAAGCCATAGAACTAAAGAAAGCATTACAAATCAATGATAAACCAAAAAGCCTCTCTCCCCTTTGAACTCATTAGCAGACACAGATGTAATATGTTGCACCAAACTGCTCTACTTCTTCAGGAAATCAATTACTTCTCCAGTAAAAAGTGCTCACTGGCCCTTGAGACAAAAAACGTCAACTATCCTCGAAATAAATGGCTCCAAGTCTTCACTGATGGGTCATACATTGAAAACCAAGCAAACGCTAGTGCAGGTGTCCATTTGAACTCTTCGCTTTCTACGCAGCAGCGGAATACAATAAATCTGCTTTTAAAGAAGAAATAGAGGCTATTAGGATATCATTATGCCAAATAGGTTGCCTGGATACGAAAGGCACCAAGGCGGTGATACTTTCGGACTCACAGTCAGCAATAAACTCTATTGGAAGCAGAGAGCCAACAAAACAGTTGAAATAAAGGAATGCAGAAAACTCTATGAGCTGCTGGGAGAGTAAAACAAATCAGTGGTCTTACAATGGATTCCTGGTCACTGTGGCATTAAAGGCAATGAGCTTGCTGACACATTTGCTAAGAAGGGGGCTACGATTTTGCAATGTATGGACCGGCCGATGTCTTTCCACACAATGAAGGCCTTAATCAGGAGAGAATTCTAGATCTCAAGGTGTAATGAACTTGAAGCTCCAGCAAAGGAGAAACAGTGAGCAGTGGCACTCTTCGACTTAGCCAACTGGCCAAGAATCGAAGCCGTTGCTGAGTTTAGACTACGTACCGGACACGATTGCTTGGCAAAACACCTTCACAGATTGGGAGTATGCACTCAAACCACATGTCCCCTATGTAACCTACAGGAGGAAATGGAGAAGACCCACCTGATTCTGTGTCCAGCCCTAAAGGCAACGATGGAAAGCCAAAGATACTGGGAAGCAAGAAGACAGCTAATGAATTGCTATTAATTAACTGCTATAAATGTACCCACCCCCCACCCTTGGGGGAAACTGAAGTCAAAGTTTACGGGGTAATGATAAATATCACAAAGTCTGCCATTTGAAATAAATAATTTCATTAATGTACGTTAAAATAAATGCATGCGAAAAGTTTGTCAGACATCTACCATGACAAAGGCATTTTCTCAAAAATTTAGTGAAAGTGAGGATTTTGTGATTCCCAACGATAATTTTCATTTTAATGCATGTAAAAATTAATACGACTACATTATGTATTTTCGACATTTAAAAATTATTAAGAGCACAACGTTCCTTAATATATATCATTTACATATTTCTTCTAATATTTACAAATTTCGTAACCTTTAAAAATTTAATAAAACACAATTTTTTTCAAATCGGACACTTTGACAAACGCAGTGTTGGCTATCAGAACATAAATAATGTGATCATAAATTATAAGACCAAGGCCATTTTGAAGAAAATCTCAAGTTAAAATGCTCCACAAAGCAAAATATTTAATTAGGAGTGATTGGGTTTGTGTAAGATTGAAACAGTAAGTTAGGTTTCAGAGCTTTGACCGCATTTTTTTCCATTTAAGCACGCATTTGATCTATTGAAAATGAATCCAATATCCCGTTATATGGAAGCCCTTCCAGCCTTTGTTTCACAAGTTCCAACTTGGTAACATTGAAAAGTCGATACCAAAGCGAGCATAAATCAAAAGACTTCTAGAAATATAACGACTCATAAATAATAATCCATA
The DNA here is from genome assembly GCA_900617975.1 of Rodentolepis nana. Taxonomy (NCBI): domain Eukaryota; kingdom Metazoa; phylum Platyhelminthes; class Cestoda; order Cyclophyllidea; family Hymenolepididae; genus Rodentolepis; species Rodentolepis nana. Next base: position 22,839 of record UZAE01013207.1, on the reverse strand, counting down.
GCTCGTAAAACCTTAACAATTGACAGAAAACATTTTTACTTTCAATAACAGAGATTCGAATATCCCTTGTAGTAATTTATGGTCTCAATTAAAAGACAATTGGTTGAACGCACTGTATTATTCGTGTAAGCGATTCGTTTTTTGACTTGGCTAATGATACAGTTAACAAAATGATTCAATAACAGATTACGAAATGAATTATACATGACTCTTAAATTTAGTACGATGTTCGTTTCACAAGGTCGTCTGTCAAACCATCTAAATGTCATTTCAGATGCTGCGAACAATGAATGAACAATTTAGCGATTTGAATGCTATTTGTCTGCCAATCATTTGATCACTTTCCTAAACTGGCCATATGTTTAACGCACTGTGTTAATGCTTCAGCAACAGTATGCGAAATTCCAAATGTCTTAAAGTACTTCTTTGTATTTCCAGTGGTGGATAAATAAAACATTTCCCATGACTTGTCAGAAGTGGGCGTATTGACTACATGCAATGAGTTATTTGGGAACGCATGAAAACAGGTTTTTAATGATGAAAACACTTTAACATAACTACGCATCATGTAATTAAAAGATTATTTAAGTAGTTAGGTAAACTCAATTGCAATAATATAATTGTTTACCTCTTATAACACTCAATCAATCAAAACCGAGTCGAAGCTACGTTTAAAAATGAAAATATCGTGATTGGCCAAGCTGTCTCATAAAGGAAAGCTGGCAATATATGCTCCTGGCAAAAACATAGATGTTGCTGTTTATGTATTTCTAGTATTTGAACACGTGTAATCTATTTCTAACTGCTTTAGTGTCGTCTAAAGTCGGTATTTGTATTTAGACGAGTTGTGTTGCATCGACCCTTCAAAGGAGTTAATGAAAACAGAAAAGTTTGCTCTCCTATTAGCTGTTTTAATGGTCAATTAAAATTTAAGTGTAAAGAAGTGGATTAGAAATGTCATAGAGACACATAATAAATAATAAGTATTAATTAATTGAACGATACATGCAATTTTTTCACATAGAAATATTACCTCCAAATTAATAACCATCTTTTTTGAGTGGGTTTGGGTCGAATTGAGGTTGATGTCTATCGTTTTATTGACAAATAATTTGATGAATGGAACTCTAGCAGTTCAATTCCAATGAAACACTTTATTATAAATCCGGAGAATTGTTATAATGCCTCCATTATTCTAAGCATACTGTAGGGTTCATTTAATGCAGTAATCAACTTTTTTAAAAGCTATGGAATAAAATGCAAGCAAGATGACTGTATAAAAGTTGGAAACTGTGAAGAAATATATAGTAATGACCCCTATAAGCCAAAATATTCCAGTTTCTTAATAATCCAATACTTCAGAAAATAGAGCAACAATCTAGCCTACCTAATATCATCACTGTAAGCTGTTTTGAACAACATTTTTGATAATTGATTGTCACGTTTAAAACGAAATTGGTTTTAATTCAACAAAATGTACTTGCGTATGAGAATCAACTACAACTAATAAGCCTGTGGGTAATGGGAAGATTGTCCGTATGTGTATTACTTAAAGATCTGAGTTTTAAATGTTGATGCGTTACACAGAATGGAGGATCAGTGAAGGCTTCCGTTTAATATCCAACAGTTGAAAACCCAATACTTGAATTAGGATCAAACTCCCTTTGGGGGCAAATTCAAAATTAATGAAATCCTTTTAATTATGTCTTAATGTGTGTACAGATACTCATTTTTTCCAATCATGCTTGATTGACCTCATTCTTTTTTTAATAATGGGTGAACTGATTTCCTGTTATCATGACGCCAATTTTAACGATTAGCATTCATCAAGACCATCTTGCAAAATTATTTGGGATGGACGATTGCTTCCTCAGCTTACAGGATAGCGATGCATTAGTGCAGTTAAATCTTCATCACATGTTGCCACTCACTTCCATTCAGCAACCCGACATCATCACTGAACGGTCAAAGAAAATGGAACTGCCTGTATTTGCTTGCTCTTACTGTCACAGTGAACGAAGCTCTATATCTCTTAATGGACCACTTGGTACATCAAAAGACACGGAATAAACTGTTACAATCATAGAATATATGGGGATGATCCAAAGAAGTATCGACTTAGCTGCAATTACCCAAAGATTGACAAAGCTATTTCAAATTAAATATCACTAATCCTGAAGTCAGCTTTATCCCAAGTTTCGCTGACAACTTTTCTTTATTAAATTTATCTGTCCGTGCCTACATCGAACAATCAATTTGCGAGCCATAATGCATCCCTATCTTCAGGTAACTTTCAGATCGTTCTCGCAATTCCAGCTTTATGCGTGTAGGTAATCATAATTTTCTGGAGGAGCATTTTCCATTTTTGCAGCAATGGAATTTGTTCACATTATTTATTCTACAATGAAACTCTTAATTCTTAACTGTTAGCTTTCTATACACGCTTTGGGTGGGGCTATTATATGGAACTCAACATAGCCTTGCCAAAAGCAGAAACCTTCCGACAAATCAATGACAAAGGCTGAATGTGGCCATACGAAATATCACAATCAAATTTATTATTCGTTTGTCCTGATGGAAAGAGAATTGTATTACTAATATCCCTTCCAGCACCGCACCGTTACCGGTTAAATACATTCCACTTCCTTCAAGTGACTTCGTGTTTGTTTTTTCTGTATTTTAACTCTTTCAAGGGGCATTTCTAATCACGGGAGAATCTCCTTTAGATAAAACTGAGTTTTAATTTTGACGATTAGTGTGGCGATCCACAAGCAAAATATATTCTATTTTATGCTCATAATATGAACGTTTCTACATAAAATTGAATAATTTTCACATTTTCACGCTTTTGACATTAATTATTTATCGTGATATGCCCTCAGAGTAGGAAACGATCAGCTATTTTTTATTTTTCGCTTAATTTTTTCAATTGTTTATACTGCTTCTTAAGTTGGTCTTCATTGACTTCAATTTTACACAAGTGCAAATGGCTTTAATACCTCAATAGTTATAAATTGGTTGTGATTGCAGGATATAATGCATTTTCTAAGATGTGAAAAGATTAAAATTGATATTAAACACTATATAATTAGAAGTGTAACAAATGCTTAAACAAACGTACAATAAATATCATGTTATTTATATTTAAAAGTAAAAAAAGATGTATATACTGATATTCTAATTTCATTGTCTGAATGCTTTAATGGAATGAGAAACATTCATGCGCTAAGGTGATTAACATGCTCTGTTTAATCAACAAAAAACAAATTGAAGTAAACTGAAGCAAAAGGAACTAGGTACAACCTCATGATATAGGCCAGATTATTTATTAATCTTGATGCCCATTTAAAATCTGTGGATTTCGTTCCACACGGTGATTAGTGTTTTAACAAATATGATCTATCATAAGTTGGACGGTTTACCAAATCTCACTAATTCTGTGACCAAATTCCAGCATCCTAAGTCAATTCAAGGTAAGCAAATGGATACTCCGAAGATGATAACTCAATCAGGTTACAAGGACCAAAATTTGGTAAAAGACAAGTTGCGAATTGTGAAGATAAACGAAAGCTCTAAAGATTAAATGAACTAAACGATCAACCAACTTGGAGCCTGAAATAATGATCAATCGAAAAGTGAACTAATGATTTACGATTGAAAATGCATAAAGTGTGTGATGGATAGATATCCATCAGCCTTAACCACAGCCTCCACTTAAACTAATATTGATTGGTGAAGATGATCATGGGAAAAGGGTAGGGGGTAAGGGGAATATAAATAGATGCTGATATGAAGCTGATGATTGACAGTTACTTCAATATCCGCAAAAAATAAATTTGCTTATTTTACGCATTTAATGTTAAAGGAATAGTTAAATTGAAGAAATATAGTTAAATGTTTTAGGCCTGAGCTGAACGTAGCTCAGTATCCCTACGGCTATAAACACTGCGAATAAATTTCACCCAAAGTAACTTCTGAGAAATGCGAATTCAGTAAATAGATAGCGATCAGTACATAAGAACTGGGAAAATTTTTAAGTTAACTTTGCATTCAAATTTAAGACACCTAATTCATGGGTGTACATGTAATCTGCTGACAGAGATAAAACTCGGTGTTAAAGAACCAGCCTCTGCATAAGCGGAAATTGCTTGATGAAATAGAACATTGATAAATAGATGCTGGCATAATGCATATGATTGACAATTGCAATCCTATCTCAAAAACCAATGTTTATTTTTGACGTATTCTTAATCTTGCCAAGCAACCTTGTCCAAAGATTATCATATAAACAGTTGAATTGCTCGGTTGTTGTCTGAATGAAAGCTGCTATTAAGCTGCTGATGACAAAAAGTTTTAAGCCACACTCTGACTAACATTAATTGGATAAATTTAACTAAGCCACAATATGTTCGTTCATAAACGTTTTAAATTCAATCCTCAGTTTCAATAGTGGCCACAGTATCCAACATTTCTGCACCTCCTGATGACAACCTAAAATTAATATTTGCGTCAGCAAATTCTGAATTACATGATTTTTTATAGTTTAAAGTGTTACCTTTTTAGATTTTATAAAACTTATTAAAAAATACATTAGTATGCACTCACCTCATTAAATCTCAAAACTTAAAACTTCAACTTTCTTAATCGGTGCGTACAGAATATCTCGTTCTCACCTAAGCGTTAGAAGCTCTAAATGCTTTGAAACCGTCAAATTATCTTATGAGATCCCTGATGTGTTCGCCAATGAAATCGAGTAAGATTTTTGTGGATTTTTACAATTAATTCAGTTTATCAAATTATCTAAGTAAATTTTGCTTAAAATGAGAAAATGTATAATTCCATATAATTTTAAACATTTTTCATTTTGCTCTCAAATTCTACTGTAAAAGAAAGATATACTCTCAACTTTCAGGGAAATAACTTTGCATGATTTCAAGTAACTACTGTAAAATCTGCATCCATCAACCCAATTTTATTTTATTTAATTGAGTCTGACCACAAAAAATATATTTCTATGGGAATGCAAACAAATATGTGCGTTTAGCAAAAATGGAAATTTAAGTTTTTCGTTGATGCGTTTCAAGCATTTTAGCATTATTGACTTGTATTTCTACTACCTTAAATTTATTAAAATTATGCTTTCAATTCAAATCATCGTTTTGTTGTCAAGTTCTATTTGAGTATTTTAAAATTATGTTGCTGGCTTCAATATTCGTCGTCCTTATTATTTTGGATTAACTCTGCATTCGCTTTGTATTAAAATAAATTTTCACAAAATATCTGACCAGGTATATACTTCCTTATAAGCAAGTATATTCTTGGGAAACGTCTCTCCAAGTGAGTCACTTGAGTAATTGAGTAAGCTCGTTTGGCTCAATTTTTATCTCATTATCTCGTTAGTAATTGGTCTCAGTGGCAAAACTAAGAAGGCATTTACTGCAATGAAAAGACTTATCTGTTGAAATTGAATGTCATAATCCTATGTCTCTCATGGGAATGTAGTTGATTTGCCTCATGATGACGCAAAATTTGGTAAAAGGAGAAAAGTGGGTCATTTCGCTTTTATAAACAATTCTTTATTCTGTAGTTCTTTGTTCGTCAGAAATGACTATTAACTTTCAAATGTTATTTATTCCGTCTATTGCCAAACGTTTAACTTTCACTTCTCTGTCAACACAAATTGTTAAAGCATTCACTGAGGTGGGATAACATTTGTGACCTGCATATTTAATAGCTCATGCTTGGACTTAAGAGCAATCGCATTTTAATGATGCTGGTTTAGCGTAATTTGAGGTCATAGAAGTGAACTAATTGAAGTTAATTTATGAGAGTTCCAATTATATTGTCTCGCTAAGTGTGTTCAATATCTCGATTATGCTTACTATCGGAATCATCTGTTTTTATTGTGGCGTCACGCAATGATAATCATTGAAAATCGAAAGCAAACAAGTAAAATTACAGTTATTGCGGTATTGAATGAAGTGGAAGAAGACATGGCAGAAGGCAGCGAATGTTGAAAACGTCTTTGGTAATTGAAATAACGAGGTCTTTGAATTACAAAAGCTCTGATTTACAATTATACTATAATAACTGGTTGTGCGGCTTTCATTATCAACAAGTGGTTGTACAATTTTTTAAAAGTGACGTATATAACCCTGAGAGGCAACTAATCACTCACAATCAGAGGTCACAAAATAGGTGGAACTGTAACCACGCAAAAATATATTGATGCTTTAAATCTTAAGATGAAATCTCGTATATCAAGATTGCTTCATTTATGACTCTCTAAAGAATAATTTAAATAATTGAAAATATTTATATTGATATCTCTATTTCATTGGATTAGTTTTACAACTTGAACGAACAAAAGATTGGAAATAGATTAGGTAGTTAGATAAATTAAAAATTGTGAATGCTCCACTAATTAGAATTTCAGTTTCTTTGACTATTTAATTTTATACAATGAGCTTCTTTATCATTTAATTTTATTTCAAATTGACGACTTTATTCCTTGTTTAAAAAAAGTTAAAGATTATTGTATTGTGTGATTCATTTCCAGTTTGGCAGCATTCATTGAAAAATCCATTGAGAAATTCCAACAGCAACTAATTGATGTATTGGCAATGTTTAGTGAAATATTTAAAACAAATTAATAACAATTGCAGATATTGCTTAAAATGAAATAACTTGCCAGGTAATATGTAGGCAATTTGGCAACCTATTTTAAGATATGAAATAATTTGAAGAGCAATATAGCAATTAATATAGTCTCTCAAATATCCTTAAGTTACTACATTTTGGTACGTTAGTAAATTATTTGAATTAACTTCAAAATCTAGTTGTTATTCTACATAGTAGTTACGTAGCGTTAGGCATACTATTCAATAAACAAAAATAACTGAGCTTTAAACTGAGCTGAATTTTGTGATTTCACAGTCAGACTTACTCATGCTTATAGTCGGTGTTACTGTTGTTACTTGTTCACATTCTAAAAGATTTTAAAGTGGAAGAGTTTTTGATTTATAGCATGATTTATGTATTACGTTTCGTAAGATCAAGATATTATAATTTCCCCAAATAAATAAGCATAGACCAAATAAAGGCTGGATGGATGTTTTTCAAGTGTTTTGACGATATTGTCAAAAGCCAAGCTTTAAATCATTCATTTCGTCTTAAACCATTAATTCATACATAAATTTTTTCAAAGAAAATTAATCATTTAGTTATTTTTAAATTTGAACAGTAAATTAACTTATGAAATAGCCATATTTATTGACCGTGAGTCAGTATACTACGATTGAATTTGAAAATTGGCTTTGTTTAAGAAGTAAGTCATCCATTTAAAATGTAAGGAGAAATTTACTTTGGTTTCTTGAATTAAATTACTAAATATCTTGCTTGAAGAAACGCATTCTACATGACATTCAACTGACGACTCAAGCAGTGGGTTAAATCCATCAGAATTGTGTAATTTTATATTCGAACTTAATCTTGTCTGTTGTTGTTACCTGGTCAAACCCTGTAAAATTACAAATTTTTAAAAAAGCGACATGTTTCTTCTGCATTAGCATCACACTTTTTAGTCGAAAAACTTTGCTATTAATTTAACAGGTTCAAGATATTTTCAATTTCTAAGTCAATCTTGTTAAAATCAAGCAAAGATTAATTGGTTCAATATTTCGCAAATTATGTGATCCTTGTGAAACTTCTTTATGATTATATTCATTTATACACGTTAAACGTGATAAGATTCATTATGTATATATATATATATATATCAAATGACAGGCGATTTGATAACCATTATTCCAAAATCTGCTCTATCTAACGTAGACTCACCAGTATTTGCTGTCGTATGTTGCCAGTATTCTGAAAAATTGCAAATTTTGATTTTTAAAAAGTTTAAGCATTTATTAAAATGATTTCTTCACCAATTAAGAATAATTTGTTCTTTAATTTATTTAACTAGTTCGCGTAACAATAAACATATATGCTAAGTAAAGTATTTATTTCAGGCTAATCAAAATAAAATTGTTTGATAGTATCAAATGGCTTCTTTTAAATACAATGATCAAAATAAAAAGAAATGATATGTTATAAGTGAAGTTAGTTGGTTCCTAAAGTAAATTAGATGCGACTTGTATGTGCCATTGTCAAGAGTTTATACATCGGCTTTAAATCAAACCAAATAAAATGAGCCTTTAGATTTAAATTTGTTCATTTCTACATTAATTGTATTTAAAAACGAATAAAACGATGCGAAATTTAGTTAAGTTTAAAATTTAGCCGATAAATCAACTAATGAAATAGTCTTTTGTGTTCATGAAAAAGATTAATACTGCTTCATTCTAACAAGGTCATTCATTAATGGATAAATGCTCTATATATTTTTTAGTTTTGAAAAGCCTCACGTCTAAATATAAAAGATTTAATCTATTTTAATTGAAAATTGCGAATTTATTCCATTTTTAGCAAGAGCATTATTGTCCCAAACATAAGGAAACCAACTTTTGCATTCCATAACATCAGGTGACACACCTAAACAGAATGCATATTTTTGAGAATGACGAGTTAATAAGAATATGTACGCACATTTTAAGGTTGACTTACTGCTTTCCCTCCAATAGACACTGATCCCTGTATATGACATTCCTACTAGAGCATAAAAATGCGCGCTGAGTTCTTTTCCTTCTCGTCGATATTCGAGTGTGGTATCCAACTGATCCTTTTCCGTGTCTTCAGTAAAGTTTTCTCAAAAAATAATGTATTGCTTTTAAGCAATTCAAATTACAGACGCAATATAAGTCTATATGACTCACTACAATAGTTTGGGAACTCAGCATTAACAAGAATGCCACTTTTCCATAAACATACTAGTCTTTTGCCCTTCCGCAAAGTCATCTAAAATAAAACAAAGCATTTATAATACTAATAGTGATTTCAAATTTAAATCCAGCATGATTTGAACTGTCAGCTGAATTTTTGAAGAATTGTATCTAAGAATAGCATAACTGGCGGTTCTTGAACTAGCAAATCACTAAATGAATTAAAGTAATATAAATTAAAGTTAAAGCTTATTAATAAAATAAATGGCAATCTAAATGAACTTGTACACTTTTCCTTTAAAAAAAAGTTTATTTTAAATCAAAACCATAAAATTAACAAATTTATAACATTTTTATCTTTAAAAAACAAAGTTACCACGGAATCGGATTGCCTTCCTTTAATGGAAAAGTTGATCTTAACAGAACCAAGTTCTTCCTCAAACCTAGCAAACGGAAATGTCATTGCCGGCATAAGATTTCCTGCATATAATGTAAAAGATCAATGACACTATTAATGACAATTCATAATGTAAAAGCAAATATTATTTTCTTAATTACAAACACGTTATGCTTCTGTATATCTGACCTGGCATAACATCTTCGAATTGACATTTTGGGACAAATTTGACAATGCAAACTCGACCGGAATCAAAGAGATGAAGTTCTTTGAATCTTGTAACTTCATTGATTGTTATATTTATGTAATCTACATGGAAAATGGAAAGTTTTAATTACAATTTTTACAAAAAAACAATTACCAGGATGCCTTTTACAGGAATCCCCGATCAATTGGCCATCTAGATAACAATTGCCATCTCGTATGTCAATAGGCGAAGGGAAATTTTCACCCATGGCAAAGAGAGTCTGAAAATGAAATCCGATAAAGCTAGTATTGCATTTAAATTTCAACAAACACTTAATCCACTAGCATCAAATAACAGAGGTTCTGATTTTCCAGATGGTGTTGACACGATTCTCGAACAATTCGAATGAGGAAAATCCAAGTCCTCTCTTCCATTAGAAACAGTTAGCGGCATCAAGATAAATACGATTATGATGGAAATCATTGAGCCGTTTGCTTGAGTTAACTTTTTCACAGTTTTATATATTCAAGGACATTTAATTGATATCTGCGCACTTAGCTAAAGATAAACATGTTTTGTAACCAACATGGGCTTGTAATTGGTGCGAAAATACAAAGCTCTCACAATTTGGGAATCATCAGTAGCCCCAACCATCTATTAGCCAATGAAACTGATTTTCAATTGATAATTTCTTAAAAATTCAATTTTCATTACTTTAGTTCATGCGTATTTGAAGTGTAAATTAAGCAATTATTCACACATAAATCTATACACCAGAATGTAAACAAAAGACCATCGCTATCCACAGGTTCTCTGAACTATTTTTCTGTTAAGTTTTGCCATCATGAGACCTAAAAGTAGCTTCATTTCTAAGCAAAGCAATGAATTTCGAAAATAAAAATCTCTTTACTCAAGGTTCAATCAGTGAATTGGGCTGGATGATATGGGTGATGATAAATACATCGTAATTAAGAATAACATTGATCATGTTATTCCATGCAGAAATTGACATTAATGTTTATATGTGCCAGATAATTCGATAAAATGGGTGGCAAATAATATCCACAGTAAAAATACCATATTTAGAAAATTTTTTATATAAGTAGATTTTATTGCAGTCCAAAAAGGTTTCTAAAATTTATTTTCTTTATCGCTCATCTTTGAAATATCAAATTTTAATCCCGGAAACTCTATATATCGTACCCGCAATTACAAAAATCTTCATTTTTGTTTTCATTATCAGCAGTTTCATAGGTGTTAATAGATATATATTATATATTAGATTTAAAACTTTCCAATAGTTGAAAATTAGAAGACTGCATTATTAACAAAGGTAGGTATATCATTTACTTCATTTTGCAAATTTCGCGAGTTAAATGTTTCTTTTCAATTTATCTCATCACCCAAATTGGAAAAAGTTACTTTAATTCTTCTACATTCATGATTTATATAAATCATCTTTGCTGTCAGGACGCATCTATTTATGCGCACGAGAAAGTGATGAATCAATCTTGGGCTACATAGCTCACTTTTATATTGTGACTACCTGGTTTGAGTTTAGACAAAACAATAATCTTCAAAATGGTTCCACCTCAACGTGGTTTCACCCTGGACAACGTATCTTCGTACGGCAAAAAAGTCTATCACTCGGCATTTGATTTGACTTCGATTTATTATGATTAGCTTGAAAAAAGGTTACAAGAAAAAACACCCTCGTTAAGGCGAATCACAACGTGATCAGATCATCCAGTGGAATGTTGGAGGAATGTCACCGGACAGAAGGATCCAAGTACAGAAAGTCCTACAAACCTATGGTGTAGACATTTTCACAATTATGGAATCAGGAATGTCGCCGGACAAAAAGATCCAAGTACAGAAAATCCCTAAACTTTGATGTAGACATTTTCACAATTATGGAAGCAAACCTGTCTCCGGACAAAAGATCCAAATACAGAAAATCCTGAAAGTGGTGTAGACATTTTCACAATTATGGAAGCTAACATTTCGGATGAGGGGTGTGTGATAGACTTATCTCCACGTGGTGCACCCTGGATAACGTATACTCATACGGTAAATAGTTTATAACCCGGTAATTGACTTCAAAATATTTGATCAGTTCAAACGATGCTATAAGACAAATTGCCACCGTCACTGTAAAATTACAATTTCTACAGATTCTTATGTAGAATGCTAGAGGATTGTCACAGAATAAGAAGATCCAATTTCAGAAAATCCTATACCTATGATATAAAAATATTCACAATCATGGAAGCCAACCTTACCAATGGCAAATTCAAATACTATCGATTCCCAGGTTACACATTATACCTTTTACCTAAATACCGACAAGTTGTAAGTGGAATTCTGACTGTAGTAAAAAAGGCCTCACATCACAATACAATCTAGACAAGAGTATGGGCTCAAAAAATGATGTATGCTAAATAGTCAGAATAAATGATTGGAAATGTCAAAAAGACTTGAAGATATATGCAATCTATAATCCACACCAGAATAGGCCCATCTTTGATCATTTGAACATCTCACACAAAACTGTAGTAGCACGAGCCTTCAACGTCCCTTCCATCAATTGGGTCTACAAGAATATAAATTACCTAGTTATGAAATCGAAAATATGTTAAATATCAACCCTATAGAACTTATTTATAGCAATTTAATTCCTGCTACATATCTGCACTACAATAGAACCAGAACAACTCTTGACTTTGTAATGGCTTCAATCGACATAAGCGAGCATACGCACCGCAAAATAATTGACGATCCTGGTTCTGGTCACAACCCAGTCATTGCTAGTATTACCATCGGCAGCAAAAGCATGTCATGGAAAGTGCCAACTAAGTTACCATGGAACTTTATGAAGGCCGACTGGCCTAGATTCACAAATCTTTCAGAGAATGAACTCCCACAAGTCCCCTCAATTTTAACTGGATGAAATTTATTCAAGTCCCCTCAATTTTAACTAACATCCTGACAAACTTTGCAATGATATCACGAATATTATGATCATATGTGCAAAGAAAACTATTCTCCGTGTTAAGACAAAATACTGTAGAGTGTTCTGGTCTGAACACTTTGAGGAACTGAAAGGAAAGCGGATCAGATTGGAAAAGACAGCCAGCCATCTTAAAAGCAAAACGGACACCTTTCGAAAACTTCATCTCATATATCAACGAACAAAATTTTAGCCAACTCTCTTTCAAATTCTCGGATAACCCTCAAAAATACAAGGTACGAACCAAAAAAGAACCAACACACTTAAACAACAAACTGTTTACAACCGACTCCCAAATAGTTGACTACTTTGCAAGGTTCTATTCCAACTAGCAAAAAAAACCATTTTGTCAGAAAATCTTTAAGAGATATAAAGATACAAGTAAGGCAGTTTGGTTTAACCAAATAGTGTACTTACAGAACCATTCAGGCCTTTTGAAATTAATACTACGATAAACTAGCTAAGGTGTAAAATATCTCCTGGCAAAGACGGCGCTCATTTAGAATTTCTAATTAGAAAAGAGCCAAAAGCCAAGGAAACCATGCTGACCCTTTTCAACAAAATCTGTGAGACCAGTCTTGAGCCTACACAAAGGAAAATTGACATAGTAATACCAATATTAAAAAAGACCGAAGACCCTAGTAAATTTGACAACTATAGATTTATTTCATACACAAGCCTGTTTACTATACTTAAGGCAAAAAGGGTTAACAGGAAGCAGACCTGGTTTCTTGAGACCTACAATATTCTTAGGAGTGTACAAGTAGGTTTTAGGCCGCAAAGATCAACAAACCAACATATAGCCACTTTCTACCACCATATAAAAGGTGCCCTTGATGCAAGAAATACTCTTACGGCTATATTCGTCGATTTCAAATCAGCATATGACTTAATTTGAAAAGAGAATTTAATTCCAAAATTGGCAAAAATAGGTATAAAGCATACCATGCTAAACTGGATAAATGCCTTTATTGTACGAATATTATGCAAAGTCAGATATAAAAACGCTGTTCAAATTTAACCTTTTATAAACAGTGCTATCACAGGAAGCTTTCACAATCTGATCTCTTTTCAGCGTTTTCATCAATGACATAGCTGAACTGGTACAGACAGTCGCGGGCATCAAGTGTTTACTTTATCCAGATGATCTTGTTCTATAATATTCCGCCCCTATGAAAATCACTCATGATAGGACGAAAAGTGCCCTAACTTATGCAATTAAACTATAAGCAAACTGGTGTGACAACAATGGAATGATTATTATTACAGAGAAAGCTGCTTTTCAAACGATTTCATCGGCCGCCACAGCGTACACAAACATTAAGCTACAAGAATGTTACCCTAGAAAAGCCAACGAGTCCACTTATCTCGGAATAGTATGCTAACATGGAAAAGCCACGTTGATAAAGTAGCCGAAAGAGTCTCCAGATGATTGAGCTTACTGGAGCGTCTCGTTGCATATGCAGCTGCACACACGCAGCTCTAAACACCAAAAATAATAACTAATAATGTTATATTTCTCTGAGTCACTCATTACAGCCACAGAGGTGAATCTCAGAATACACGAGATGATGACACACGGCCAAGCATTATTACTAATTACTGGAGGGATAAAGTCAACATTCATTGATGCAGTGTTCCTGGTCACAGAGAGCACTACAATATGTTCACTTTTCAAAGAGATGATCTTGATCTTTTATGAGAAGCTATTGCACATTCCCATGGATAAATTCCTCAGCACCTTTGAAAATAGGCCAAGACAACTAAAAACACAATCTGGTCTAATGCAAGGAGCCATAGAACTGAAGAAAGAATTACAAATCGATGACATGTAAAAATGCCTCACTCTACCCATAAACACATTAGCAAACACTGTTGTTGTGTGTTGCACCCAAATGCTTGACAACTTCAGGAAATCAAACACTCTTCCAAAACAAATGCGCTCACTGGCTCTTGAGACAATCAATGTCAACAATCCTGCAAATTAATGGCACCAAGTCTTCAGTGATGGGTCTTACATAGAAAACCAAGTAAACGTTGGTTAAGGTGTCTACTCTGAACTCAACTCTTTCTACGCAGCAGCGGGTCATAATAGATCCGCTTTCGAAGTAATTACAGAGACTATTAAGATAGCTCTAGGCTGGTTATGTTGCATAGATACAAAATTCACCAAAGCCGTAATTCATTTGGACTCACAGTCAGCAATAAGCTCAATTAGATACAGTTAACCACCCAAACCAGCAGAAAAATACTAATCCGAAAACCCTTTCAGCTCCTGTGAGAGAGAAAACAAAACAATGGTACTATAATAGATTTCTGACCTGTGGCAATAAAGGCAATGAACTTGCTGACACACTTGCTGTGAAGGGGACAAAAATTTTGCTAGACATAGGCCGGCCCATGTCTTTCCACACAAAGAAGACCTATATCAGAAAAGAATTCAAGACCTCAAGGTGCAGCAAACTTAAAGCTCGAACAAAGGAGAAACAGTGCAGAGTGACACTCTCTAACATAACCGACTGGCTGAATTTAGACCACTTACCGAACACTATTGCCTGGCAAAACACCTGCAAAGAATAAGAGTATACCCCTAAACGACATGCCCCCTATGTAACACGGAGAAGGAAATGGAGAAGACCCTCATGAATTAGAATTCAGCTCTAATGACAAAATTAGAAATCCAGAGATTCTGGGAAGCCAGAAGACATCTAATGAGCCCCTGTTAATTAATCGGTACATATGTCCCCCCCCCCTTGTGAAAGCCGAAGTCAACTAAGATGCTAATAAAATATATCATAAGCCTGCTATTTGAAATAATAATAATTTAAATGCAAATTTATATATATTGATTCAAATAAAATATTAATGAAATGACATTCCATTAAGCAAAATTAAGTGCTAATAAGTTCAAGTACCTCAGAAACTTTACATTATGAACGGGTTCGTTATGAAATCAAAGCCTTTACAAAGATGCCGAAGTCCAGTTGAAGGCCTACGGAGTGGTAACATGACCAAAAATATATTATCCTGAAGTGTCTTTCAAAATACACCAAAATTTGCCCTTTCTCATTTACAATCACCATTGTTTCTTGACCTTTAAATACCATTTACATTCATGAAGAAAACTTTGCCTATTCATAACCAAATATATAATATACATCGAATCTTTCATTTGATTCACATTACTTAATTTAATAAAATACATTTTTCTAAGTATTATATTGATTCAAGGGGAACATTACAAATGAATGACCTCCAAAATACTTAAACTGAATATTATGCATTAGTTGGGACCTGCAATTTGTGAATTTTTATTTCTTGCAATAATTCTATGAGCTCTCTGAAATCGATGTCGATAGCTCGTGATTGAGGGCATTGGCCAAATGAAAAATCCATTTACCGTGCAGATTAATCAAGAATAATTGGATCAACTTCGACTCTTGAAGTGGGCATTCATTGATGATTTATTAATAACTTCATTGTATTTTCTCATTTTGGTGTCTCTGTGATTTATTCTTGACTAAAGATATATTACAAAAGGTCTCTAAACATTAAGTCTAATCGAACAATAAACAAAGTGCTCACTCAATGTTTCCTTTATACCATCCATACATGGGGTACAAATTAATGTCATAATCAGTCACCTTAAAATTAAAAAAAATTAAAAATATTTATTTATTCCAAATGACAGACGTTATGATAGAGGTGTGTGATAGACTTACCTCCACGTGATGCACCTTGGGCAACGTATACTGATACGACAAAAAAATCTATTAACCGGCAGTTGACTTCCCACTCCAAATTAAAAATAAAAATGTCAGTCGCCTTAATATCAATAAATCACTCTTCTGTCCCAAACCCTCTCCACTTTCTTTGACTTTGGCTTTCCTCTCTTGTAAAGTCCGAAGTCAGCTAAAAGGCTGATGATATTTATCAAGAAGCCTTCCATTTGTTAGAAATAAAAAAATAATAAATTAATTATATATATGTATACTAAAGTATTTATTTAATTCCCAGGGAGAAACCATTAATCAAACGCCCATCGTTAATTAAGCCGACCAATCTAGCAGTTGGGTAAGATAAATTGTGCACAAGAATTGCCTGCATTTGTTAGCATATATTAGATTGGCAACTAAGTCATTGCCGATTTCAAATAAGAAGGCAAATTCGGAATTTTTGTATAAAAATATAACTTTATTCAATTAGATATTGGCCGTTCTTGTCGATGACCTTTTACCATCGTTCTGGCAGAGTAAAAATTCCCCGTTCGTAAAATGTCTGGTCTTTGCTATTAAAAAACTGAATTAGGTGTGATCCGACATCATCCGCGTTGTTAACAATTTTACCATTTAAAGAGTTTTGCATGGAACGGAACAAATGGTAATCCGAAGGCGCAAGGTCAAGGCTATATGGTGGGTGTAACAAAACATCCCAACCCAGTTCCAATAATTTTCGTCGAGTAACCAAAGATGTGTGGGACCTTGCGTTATCATGATGGAAAACAACACCCTTCCGATTTGATAATGCCGGCCGCTTATCTTCAATTGCATCCTTCAGTTTTTCGAGTTGTTCAACATACACATTTGAATTTATCGTTTGGTTCTGCGGAATGAGTTCAAAATACAAAATTCCTTAGTGATCCCACCAGACTGACAGCATAATCTTTTTTTGGTGAATCTCTGCTTTTGATACTTTTTGTTCTATCCTGCGCAACATGAAAAATTTAGTATTCATTTTTTACTTGCGGTAGATGCAATAAAGTTTATCGCCTTAATTCACTTGTGATTCACTTAAAACTAACCTCAAATTTTTCGTATGGTTTATTTTTAACGATGGTAAAAATAAGTGCATCACATAAGAAAACTCAGAATTGGTAAACAGATAGGCCAAAAATGTAATCGAGTGAAGACTGGGCATTGTAAAATATGATGAGATAAGAAATGCATATTATTTCACATTAATTAACCATTCTGAGTAAAAAGGAAAAAGTGCGTTGTTGAAAAGTAGAGAGGGACGATTGATGTGTTGCTTCGTATTTCATCCTCATAGTTAACCCAGTGATATCAATTCAATATCGTGATTTTAAGCGGTTTGCTTTTGTACTATGAGCTGAGCAATTTCTATTTCTGTTTAATTTTCTACATCAAAACCAAACATGCTTTGCGGAATGTTTAAAACTTATATGAAATGATCCTTCAAAATTCAATAAACCATATTCAGAAATCTATGGCCTTAATTTCAAAAAATGGAAGTAAAATAATTTCGTTTTATATTTCCTTAATAGCCATTTAAAGGTACTTGGGAAAACTTTATTTATAATATTGATTGATAATTTGTTGGACGTATTATTTAATTTATGTAAGCTTATCTCCTAATGATTTGTTTATGATACTGATAACTAAACGATTAAACAATAAATTACAAAAAAGGTGATAAACTGTCTCTGAAATATATCAGATATTTGGTATTCATGGACGACTGCTAAATTGTCCCACATTCGACATTAAATGAATTTCTCTCGATTCTGGGTATGAATTACTACTATTGATCCAAAATTGGTTCAAATTTATTGTGGAAACCAAATGCTTTTATTAAAATACTTCAGATTGGAAAACGTCAGCCAATGATGTGGTCGAGTAATTGAACTCTGTAAATCATCGTTAAATTTAGGTGACTAATTCAATTATTTTATTCATACTCAATTCATCGTTTCGGATGCAACGCTATTCAACGCTAAATCTTGAATACTTGTTTGACATTCATAATTTAGCTATTAATTCAAAATTCTACATTCATAATATATCCCTTCCATTCCCTGAAATACTACGGTAAACCTTTGCTTTTTAATGCAATATTTCAATCTATCAATGAAATTGATTTCAAATTGATAATTTTTTACTCATTCAATTTTACCCATTTTTTTCATTATTGAACTATACAATGAATGTAAATTAGTCCAATAAATCTACGTACCTAAATTCTGAAAGATATCAACCATGATCTAAACATTTTCTGAAAAAAATAGCGAAAGTGTGGACTTTGTGAGACCTAAAAGTCATTTCCTTTTTAAGCCGCTCACTGCTTTTTGAACTCTTTACAAAAATATTTCACCTAAATAATTATTCCAAAATATTAAGGCTTGAAATATTTTATAGGAGTATATTATATTTTTTAGATATTTAAAAGTTATATGGAGAAAAGCGCTCCTAATTATATATTGTTTACATATTAGTTCTAATATTTACTAATTTTGAAACCTTTAAAATTTAATTTATCACGATTTTTTTTTAAATTTTGACAATTTGACAAACGCAGTATTGGCTACTGTTTCACACTTAATGTAAACTTAAATTATAGTACCAAGGCCATTTTGAAGATAATCTCAAGTAAAACGGCTCCACGAAGCACAAAAATGTATTTAGGTGCGATTGGGGTATGCGTGTGATTGAAAATTAACTTAGGTTTACCAGATTTGTTTGCATTTTTAAAGACGAATTGTTCCATCTAATCACGCATCTGATCCATTGTAAAATGCATCCAATAGGGCGTTATATGAAAGCTCTTCAAGCCTTTGATTCATATGTTCCAACTTGCAAACATAAATTAAAGGTCCCTCAACATATTCATCGCATCATACATAAGAATCAATAGCTCGTAAAACCAAAACAATTGTCAGAGAACATTTTTAGTTCTAATGAATTCCATCGAAGGCCTCTTGTAGTAATTTATTGTCACAATTAAATAACAATTGGTTGGACGCATTGTATTATTCATGTAAGCTACTCGTTTTATGATTTGTTTAATGATATTATTTAAGATGTTATTTCAGATGCTGCCGACAGTGAATGAACAATTCAGCGATCAGAAATGTTACTCGTCTACCATTTGTTTGATTGCATTGTTAAATTGGCCACATGTTTAACTCATTGTGTTAATGCTACAGCATCAGAATGCACACTTCCAAAAGTCTTAAAGAAGATTTTAGTACTTTTAGTGGTAGTTAAATAGGACATTTCTCTCGACGTGTCAGAATTGAACGTATTGACTATATTCAATGTGTTATTTTGGAAACAACGAAGACAAGTACTTTCTACAAATAAATAAAGATATTTCTATATAGTTTTACTGATAA
Source organism: Rodentolepis nana (assembly GCA_900617975.1). Taxonomy (NCBI): domain Eukaryota; kingdom Metazoa; phylum Platyhelminthes; class Cestoda; order Cyclophyllidea; family Hymenolepididae; genus Rodentolepis; species Rodentolepis nana. The sequence goes on along the minus strand of UZAE01013207.1, from coordinate 3,288 downwards.
AACGACATTTAACTAAATGTGTATTATTGATTAAAAAGATGTTTTAAGTACTCAGTTATATTAAAATATAAAAAATATTTGCTTTTTGTTCATTAACACATGATCAATCTAAACATATTAGAAGATACGTTTTGATAAAATAAGTAACCTTTAGAAGACTGTTCATGAAACATGTTAAAATTTAATTTAAGTTTTTCATTACATTAGTTTTATGAGTATTTTATTTATAAATAAAAAAAACATTCATAAATATGGACTATAAAATTGTTTGGTTATCGATTTATTAGAATTTACTAATTTCAATGCAAAAACGTTTTCTATTTTAACATATTGCCCAGTTACTACTTATATATAAATCGATATTTCAAGTTTATCCTTTTTATTATAATATTAATTTATTAATTTCAGTTAGTAGGCTTTATGATATTTATCATTAGCAATTAAACTTTGACTTCAGCTTCCTCCAGGGGTATGAGGTACAGTTATAGCAGTTAATTAATAGCCGTTCATTAGCTGTCTTCTTGCTTCCCAGTATCTCTGGCTTTCCGCCGTTGTCTTCAGGGTTGGACACCGAAGCGGGTTTGTCTTTTCCATTTCCTCCTGTAGGTTACATAGCGGGCATGTGGGTTGAGTGGATGCTTCGGTAGGTTACACAGAGGGCATGTGGGTTGAGTGTATACTCTCTTAGATTAAGAATCAGATGGGTCTTCTCCATTTCCTCCTGTAGGTTTCACATCAGGTGGGTCTTCTCCATTTCCTCCTGTAGGTTACAGATCAGATGGGTCTTCTCCATTTCCTCATGTAGGTTACATATGGTGGGTCTTCTCCGTTTCCTCCTGTAGGTCACATAGACAGGTGGGACTTCTCCATTTCCTCCTGTAGGTTACATAGAGTATGTGGGTTGAGTGTATACTCTCAATCTGTGAAGGTGTTTTGATTGTATACTCCTAATCTGTGAAGGTGCTTCGCCAGATTTCCTCCTGTAGGTTACATAGAGGGCATGTGGGTTGATCGCTAGACACCGAATCAGGTGGGTCTTCTCCATTTCCTCCTTTGAACACCGAATCAGGTGGGTCTTCTCCATTTTCTCCTGTAGAGAATCAGATGGGTCTTCTCCATTTCCTCCTGTAGGTTTCACATCAGGTGGGTCTTCTCCATTTCCTCCTGTAGGTTACAGATCAGATGGGTCTTCTCCATTTCCTCATGTAGGTTACATATGGTGGGTCTTCTCCGTTTCCTCCTGTAGGTCACATAGACAGGTGGGACTTCTCCATTTCCTCCTGTAGGTTACATAGAGTATATGTGGGTTGAGTGTATACTCTCAATCTGTGAAGGTGTTTTGATGGTTGAGTGTATACTCCCAATCTTTGAAGGTGTTTTGCCAGGCAATCCGTCCGTACGTAGTCTAAACTCAGCAACGGCTTCGATTCTTGGCCAAAGTCTAAACTCACACGGCTTTTCGATTCTTGGCCAGTCGGGTATGTCAGAGAGTGCCACTGCCCACTGGTTCTCTTTTGTTCGAACTTCAAGTTCGTTACACCTTGAGATCTGGAATTCTCTTCTGTTTAAGGTCTTCATGCATTGCAAAATCGTTGCCCCCTTCTTAACAAGTGCGTCTGCAAACTCAATGCCTTTAATGCTATAGTGACCAGGAATCCATTTTAAGACTACTGTTTTGTTTTTCTCTCTCAGCAGCTGATAGAGTTTTCTACATTCCTTTATCTCAGCTCTTTTGGGTGGCTCTTTGCTTCCAATTGAGTTAATTGTTGACTATGAGACAGAAGCTATCACCGCTTTGGTGAATTTTGAAACCAGGCAACATAATTGGGACAGTGATCTCCTAATGCCATCTATTTCACCTTCAATATCGGATCTTTTGTGTCCAAGAGCTACGTAGAAATAGAAGATTTCAGAATCGTCACCTGCACCAACGTTTGCTTGGTTTCTATGTATGAGCTAGCAGTGAAGACTTATAGCAATTGATCTCCAGGATAATTGCCATTGATTGTCTTAAGGGGTTCTGGAGGGGTATCTGATTTCCTGAAGAAGTCGAGCAGTTGGGTGCAAAACACTACATCCTGAAGAAGTCGAGCAGTTGGGTGCGCTGAGGGGAGCGCATTTGCTCTGGAGGGGTATCTGATTTCCTGAAGAAGTCGAGCAGTTGGGTGCAAAACACTACATCAGTGTCTGCTAATGTGTTCATATGCAGAGTGAGTCGTTTTCACATGTCATCGATTTGTAATTCTTTCTTCAGGCCTATGGCTTTCTGTATTAAACCAGATTGCATTTTCAAATGTCTTGGTCTATTTTCATAGGTGCTGAAAAACTTATCCACGGGATTGCGAATTAGCTTCTCATACATGATCAATGCCCCGTGGGAATGCGTAGTAGCTTCTCATACAGGATCAAGGCCTTTTCTTTGATGAGGTAGCTTCTCATACAAGATCAAGGCCTTCCAATGCGCAGTAGCTTCTCATACAGGATCAAGGCCTTTTCTGAGGGAACATATTGTGGTGCTCCCTGTAACTAGGAGCATTGTGGGAACATATTGTATAGGATCAAGGCCTTCTCTTCAATGCGCAGTAGCTTCTCATACAGGATCAAGGCCTTTTCTGGATAAGGGAACATATTGTATAGGATCAAGGCCTTTTCTTTGATAAGGGAACATATTGTGGAGTGTCATGTAACCGGGAATGCGTAGTAGCTTCTCATACAGGATCAAGGCCTTTTCTTTGATGAGGTAGCTTCTCATACAACCGTGGGAATGCGTAGTAGCTTCTCATACAGGATCAAGGCCTTTTCTTTGATGAGGTAGCTTCTCATACAAGATCAAGGCCTTCCAATGCGCAGTAGCTTCTCATACAGGATCAAGGCCTTTTCTGAGGGAACATATTGTGGTGCTCCCTGTAACTAGGAGCATTGTGGGAACATATTGTATAGGATCAAGGCCTTCTCTTCAATGCGCAGTAGCTTCTCATACAGGATCAAGGCCTTTTCTGGATAAGGGAACATATTGTATAGGATCAAGGCCTTTTCTTTGATAAGGGAACATATTGTGGAGTGTCCCGTAACGGAGCATTGCATCAATAGTGTTTTTATCCCTCCAGTTATTAGTCGTAATGCTTGGTTGTGTGCATTCTCGAGTGGTTTGGGAGTCGCCTCTGTGGATGTAATTACTGGCTCACAGCATTGCAACATTATTGGCTGAATAAACATCTTGTAAGTGGTGTTAAGATTTGAGCGTGCACGGCCCCATACGCTACGAGCAAGACGCTTCAGTACATTCAG
>UZAE01013206.1:10558-25295 GCA_900617975.1 Rodentolepis nana | reverse complement strand
GTTACAACTATGACATTTGAAGTTAACTACATTAACGATCGTTTTACTCATCATTTTAGCATCCGGAGGGAAAAATCAAAGTGGAAGCCAAACGATTTCTGTACCGCCGACAGTGTGACACTGTATGCATTGTCGTTTGAGTAAGTAAAATGCCTTTTTAGAACAACGGTTGACTTAAATTATCATCACTTGGTGGTTAATTGACCTTCAACCACCAGTGGTATGAGGATTGCTTCTCCCGAGAGAAAGCATCGAGTGAGGATGAAATGCCAAAAAGCAGAATTAGACACTCTTATGTCTATCAGAAGGGGTGTGCGATAGACTTACCTCCACGTGGTGCACCCTGGGCAACGTATACTCATACGGCAAAAAAGTCTATTAACCGGCAGTTGACTTTTGACTTCAAACTACCATCACCCCACTGGATGGCATATTCTACCACTTCCACAGTAATCATCCTACCTTTTCTCTGCCTTTGTGTCTGTCTCTTTTACAACTGCAAACCACTCTTCTGTTCCCCATCCCTCGACTTTCTGTTACTTTGATTTTCCTTCCCTCTGTGAAGCCTGAAGTCAACTGAAGGGCTAATGATAACTATCAAAACGCCTGCCATTTGATATAAATAAATTAATGTCTATCAGAAAGTAGCTGGCATATTCTCAATCACAAGATCGCTATTGTTTATAATACAACCATTATCACTACTGAGAGTCTTGAATTTTGTTCCTTGCTCAGTGTTAGTAAAAGAAATCAAATTTTAGAAATTTTTAATAATTTATTGCATAAAAGCACACCTCTAAATACACCGAAGAAATATTTTTGAGTCTATTTAATTGTTTAATTTTAAACAGGGTCTTAATCTCTAAAGGCATCCCAATGTACCCAAAAATGATACTAGCTCAAATCGCTTCAATTTCTAACCATAATAGTTCCAGAGCTACCAGGAACGAGGGTATTTGAAGCCAAAATCGTTTTCGAAATCCAACTATGCATACTCGTACGTTTTATACTCATTAAAATATTAATATAAGTGAAGTTTCATTCAACATATTCACCGTTGTTTACCGAATTGGTAAGAATTTTGTACCGCCTTTAAATTTGGTATTCCAAGTATACTCTAGATGTCCCTTTCTAGTTAAACAAATTTTCTATAAAACTAACCTACTTACTCTATCTCTCATTTCTGCCTCTTATTATCTATATATTCGGCATGAGTCAACAATATTCGCTTGTGAATTGTGCTCTATTCATAATTTCCCCTAAAGCGACTGGTTGATAAGTGCTTTACTATGCAAGAGGAAAGAAACTTACGCCTTTTGGGTGCTTCCATTACTGGTTCTCTGTCCTCAATCAATGACGAAGATTCGAAATTGACGGGTATTGAAAGACGACCATTGGTTGTAATCTCAGTTTCCGGAAGCTAGAATCGGATTGGTAAAGTTCACATGAAACGGCGTTGAACCTACCTTCAATTGTACTGCCGTGGCTGTCCGCTTTGGTGTCGATTGAGTGAAACCAGTGGAAATTGGCTGGAGTAGGAATGGAGAACAAGGTTGTTTATGAAACATGGATTATTGTGAGGCTAAATAAATTTACCTTTTAAGTGTCTCACTCTCTTTAAGGGGTGTACAAAGTGATTTAAGGAAAAAGGTGTAATAATAAGTTAACGCCCTGGGCATAAATTTACGTAATTAGAAAATAAATTGGGCGACAAGAGATTCGTGCCAACTAATGTGCCAAGAATTAATTAAATCACTACCAACTTCATTTTAATAATGGCAAAACGTGCGCATGAAGAAGGCAGTCCTTTGTGGTGTATTCCCGTTTTCAATACGTTCCAGAGGATTTACACCTCAAAAAGCTGAAATTTGATTACTTATGATAAATTAGAGGGTGTGTGTGATATATTTACCCCCATGTGGTGCACCCTGGAAAACGTATACTAATACGGGAAAAAGTGTTTATTAAAAGGCAGTTGACTTCTGACCTCAGACTACCATCATCCCACTGTGTCATGTTCCACCACTTCCACAGTACTCACCTCACCTTTATTCTACCTTTGTGTCTGTCTCTTTTACAACTTTGAAACACACTTCTGTCCCTCCCCCCTCTCGACTTTTTTCACTTTGATGTTCCTCCTCCACTCTGTGAAGCCTGAAGTCAACTAAATGGCTAATGTTAACTATCAAAACGCCTGAAATTTGATATAAATAAATGATAAATTAGATGCCTTGGCTTATTTCACTCGGGTTATGCTATAACTAACGAGATTTCAGGTGCACGAAATTAGGTTTTAGGAAGGTGTGAAAATTCAGCAAATGATTACCGGTAACCGGTGAATACAATGTTTTCGTAAAGCCTTAGTTTGATTGCAGTATAACAATGGTTGGCAGAAGTTGAATGAATGTTCCTTTGGTTCATTCGCAAGTCATTCAACTACGGCTAGTCCAATGGACGGAAAAATTTGATTGAGTACAAGGCCTTAAAACTGGAGATAGGGATTAAGAAGCATGGTGGTACTCCCCTAACCTTATCGAAGTTGAGAAGTTGACCTAGACTAAAACCACTTATTGACAAATTTCTATCATTGGTTCATGATATGCGCACATATTAGATCCCATGGCCAGCTAGGATACGGGCCAACTTGTGGTACTCTTTTTGGCTCGGGTTAATTGTTCCTCGCATCTCCGATTTGGCGTTTTTCATAGGCTCTCCACGTCCTTTCTCATTGACAATGCATTTTGAAATCCTCCACCATACAAACAGACATGTTGACGTTAATTGTCAGAGAGTGAATTGTAGTCTGTTATCAATTGGACGCTTCTCTCAGCCTACAGCAAATCGTCTCGATTTATTTTTCCTCTCCCCAATCACTTACATCCTGTTCTTCCTCATATCTTTCTGTCTTCTGATCTCACTGAAATCCTGGTCCCCGATTTTGGAAAGGCTGTTGGTTCCTCCTACCTCTTAGGGGGGTCTGGATCCAGTTGGCTTTTCTCAGTCTCTTCTTTATTTCTTTAAATTGATTTGGTTCATCATGATTTTCCAAGGGCGAATTTAAGATTTCCCAAACTCATCGAAGATCGCAGTTAAGCGTACTCTTAGAATAATCATCATTTAATAATTAGATACAATATAAAAATTTAACAACTGCTATAGAGATCCTTTTTCAGACACGTCATAAAATTGGTTAAAGAATAGATCAAAATAGAATTGTCTCCACCTTGAAATATTAAATTTTTTGACGAAACTTAATAAATAAATAAATAAAAGAGGGTACTTTTGCAATAACTCACTTGTTCTTGTCTATTATTCTTTACACTTGACATGATAATTGGAGGTGAGTCTATAAGATACAAAGAAAAGATCAAAAAATGTTTAGAACTTGAAATTATTGGCCAAAACAGAAAACTGGTCACTTGCCACCCTCCATAGAGGCTTTGTAAATCTCCACTCTAGCAACATGTTTTGAGATTTTCTCATTAAAACACTTGTAGAAGGCTTCTTTTTCCTTCAAACGCTTCACTTCCGCCTCAAGCTTCTTATTCTGCCTTTTCAATTCAAACATATCATGCAAGAGGGTCAGAGCTGGAACACAACCGAAAAGAAGCGATGAATTAGTGGAAGGCGAAGAAAACTCAAAATGATGGGGGATGGGAGAGCGTGTGAATAGATCAATAAATCTATTTATAACCCCGGGATCTCATCTACTCTTTCATGTCCGACAGATGTACTTTGCTTGTAAACAGTTCCAAAGCTTCGGCTCCAGACATTTTATTACTTAGCTATTAAGGGTGAGAGGCGTGATATCCGGGCACTTATTGCTGAATATCTGTTGAATATCCGGTTACCTGAGTATTCCTGCTTGTCATTGAGACCCAGTGCAATTGGGATAAAATAAAGCGTAGAAACTAGACTAGGCGTAGTCTCTGGGGTCATCTGTGGTTCTGTCTGTTGCATCACTAGATAGAACCCACAACTCCACCCCCACCCCCAACACCCTCCAAGATATTCCATATCTTCGTCCAATTAAAATAATCTAAATACAAATTACCCATCGAATCAGGCGCATTTTTAATAATTTTCTTTAGGCTCTGTTGGTAATCCCATTCAAAAAGTTCATCAAATGATGAAATCTCGGAAAATTGTAGTCTTCTTTCAACTTTTGAGCCACAGACCTCGCAATCAGGTCTATTTTTAGTCAAAGATGAATGTCTTCCAATTTCTTTTCCTCGATATGCTTTTCCGTCACACTTCGAAGGGAGTGGCTCTTTGGAAGACCTAGTCTTTGAAAAACGTCCTGGGTTACAAGATTTATTTTTCTTAGCTTCTTCGTTAGGGTTACAGCCACTTCTTCCAACAGGACACTCCTCAACTTCAGTGGAATTTACCAAAGATGAGCGTTCTGATATCTTCGCCGTTTTGTTTTCACAACTATTTCTAGACTTCTGAGGTCTTGTGGTGAATTCTTCCCGAGGTTTCTTACTGGCTGATTGATTATTATTTTTAGCTTCTTTGTTAGGTTTACAGCCATTTGTTGAATCAGGACACTCTTTCGCTAATTCCTTCTCCACAACTACAATGGAGTTTACCAGAGAGGGGCGTTTTGATATCTCCGTCGTTTCGCTTTCGCGACTAATTCCAGACTCATGAGGATTTGAGCCCAATTCTTCTCGAGGTTTCTTGGTAGCTGATGGCGTTTCTTCGGAATGATCACTTTTTGTTGTCGATCGATGAGAATTTACACCCGACTTCACTGTGACTTGTTGTTTTGTTGATTGGGAGCCTTTTGCACTTGATTGACTTTTATCTAATTGACGCTCTTTCAAAGCAGACGGAAGATTAGTTGAAGTATCTTTTCGCGGTCGACCTCTTTTCCTCTTTCCCATAACAGTGGATGAATTTTTAGCAGGCGGCGATTTCGAAACAGTAGATGGCTTAATACAGTTTACAATTTCCGTGGGATCTTTGTTTTCTTTATTGATTGCTGGCCCTATATTATCATGGTTTGGTTCTTGTCTCGTTTGGGATTCTTCCATATAAGTCTGGGTTTCGTCTTTATTTGTCTCTTCTGGCCTCTCTGAAGGAGAATAAAAGGTTAAAATTGATCGTAACTATTTGCTAAATCATTAAAACTGTTCCGCTTCGGGTGGATATTAGATTGAAAATTATGTGAGAATGTAAATCTTTGATCGAGAAAATCGATATTGTGTGTACCTTTTGTCCAATGATCGCTATGCCTAAACTCGATCGCAGAGAAGTATATGAATCTAACCATGATTGGTTTAACAGAAAGGCACAAATCGGTAATCGAATCATCCTTAACTACTTTATCTCATGTTAAATAAAGTATTGATACAAACAAAGCAATAATAAGATTGTTGAAGTATTTGTACAATTAAAGCACTTTTGACAGCCCAATTTAAAATTAATGGTCCTTGCTTTTGCATGGGTTATTTTTGAAATGATAACCACGTTGGAAAGCGTAGAATTGATGAATTAAACTGTTCTTTCAATAGAGTATTCTAAGACGCTTTTAGACGAGGGGAAAAATTTTGAGGATGGTATGGGAATTTCTTGTCTTTATCTACTCGACAATCAAACTCCAATTCGAAACACTTCCTGCATGGAATCAATAATAGTATCGAATCCTGTCCAATAGCATTCACTATCAGAAGACATTGGATTCCCTCTATCTACATCTCTCTCACTACTGATCATCCCTTCAAGATCCACGTGGCATGTATTCGTGAATTCTCTTAGCTGAACTTCCATAAGGAAGTATGTATTCGTTTCTGATTTTTCCAGTTTTAGTTGCTCTACACTTCGAAGTTCCCGTTAGAGTTACTTCAACTTCAGATTCGTTACCGTTTATGGTCGTATTACGGAATTTTAGATGATCGACCTCCTTTCAGCAGTTTTTAACCCTAGAATCGAATTTTTAATCAATATAGCAACCTTTTGTCAATGACAGATTGGTTCATTTCTTATCTGAAATCCTTAATTATTTGAATGAGGTTCAGTTTTATTTAATTTAATTTAAAGAAAAAATAACGTGCGCTTTTCCTTGTCTTCTCCTGTTACGGAGTCTTTTTCACTGGACGATGTTGAAGAACTATAAAAAAATCAATATTTTGGTCATCGATTATTGAAATAAATACGATAGAATAATGTTACTTACTGGAGAAAGTTGAAGAGCTTGGGATATTTACTCTTGTAGGCCTAAGCAATCGATGCAAAAAAATTATTTTTATTTTAATAAGTAACCAAAAAGCAATCGTGGGACATGGAAAAATACTTAATTTCATAAACAACAGACTCATTCAGTAAATTATAATTTTTTTGCAGCTTTATACAATTTCAAGATAAAATTAACTACCTGAAGCAAGTGAATAACCAATTGACCCCTAATGTAATTGAACGATTCTTCATCGCATACCTACCCAGCAGATAACTTGTCTTTTACTTTTTCGAAGGTAAGCATTTTCCTTCATTTACCTTTTCTCTAAAGAGTCATTTAAATTCATGATTAATGAAACCCTTCATATACTGTAATATTTCAATCTTGATTATTTTCATCAGTCACTGGATGTCAAAATTAATCGAAGAATTAGGACTTGAAATCCAAGTGGGCGTTTCGGTTTTGATATTTCGCATTGGTAGACAGAAATGTATAAATAATAAAAGTGCTCTTAGTAATCCTTCAATTTTTCGAATGCGTAGAAATGTTTCTAAATTCTTTTTCTCCATCAGAATAAACATATTAGGAGTAAAAAGGCATTCATGGAAAGTACTACGATTATACAGAGTCTTATTGAATTATTCAAAGCAATTAACTAACTGATTAGCTATAAGGGAGTATGGTAGCCTTAATAATTTAGTAGCAGGGGATACCTCAGCACATCTTACCATATAATGGCTTAAATCACAAAAGGCAAGGCAGTGTTTAAGCTTAACAGGATAATGTTTTCCAATATTCAACTCCGGTGCCGATTTAAACAAAATTGCGAGGTTTTTCTTAAGAGATAACTCCTGTGTTAGGGGCATTTCTAATAGGTGTTTCGCTGCAGCGCTAAACCAAAAAATGTTTAAATTTCAATCTACTCATAATTATAAGTAGTTATGTTTGTTGACGTGTGAGCATTACCAAGTGACGTGAACGTAGGATACGCAATTTTCTTTTGCGCATTTAACGAAGCCACCTTTACTGTTGCTTTCTCGTGCACATAGTACGCACTTCTAAATAGAATGTCATGTTATTATATCAATAATTAAGCAGATTAGTAGACCCACCCTTCGAACCTTTGAAGGAACATTTTTAATCGAAATAACCTCCATTGTGGCATTATCAAGGAACTTCACCTCGGGAATGCACAGGGCACATAATACATGAGCATACTCTAAAGATAAGTGATGCCATTACTGCCAGTATGTTAGATATTACTTTTTGAATCCTCAATCGGTCGGAAAATGCCTTCTTTCATTGGACATAACTCGCACGTCTGCAGATGATTAATTGAGCGATGAATTTAGCAACTTACGACAACATTCATATTGGGTTTAATCCTACACACATGACAGTAGAACTTTTCTATATTCCTTGCCCTAGTGAAGCCGTAGCAACCTGCAGATTTTAGAAGGAAATATTAAGTGCACTTACTCTGATGAACTCGGTAGTTACAGATGAAGCATTCTTCAAGGGGGTTATTTGGGGAATTAAAAGCTTGCTGGCAAACGTTACAAGCATTGGAATTCATTTCACAGATTGATTAGTCATAACATATGATTGCCGCTAAGTTAACTGAGTCGTTTTAAAATATGATATTCTAATCGTGAACTCGTAAAGCACATTTAGCGATTCTCTTAATTTACTAATAGTTTGGGCAAATTATTTTGAAAAGTGGTCATTTTTGGAAGTTGGGGTAATAGTCAGCGTTTCTGAAGATCAGAATTTTGCAAAATTCCACAGATAGGGGGTGGGGGGAGTGGGGGCAGAATGGTTGCAATAGATTCAAAAGTTATCAAGATCCATGTTCGTTCCTATGTGAATATTGAGCCCATGAATTCTGACTAGACGGACTTTAATGAAGAACTCTGTGTCACCAGTGTGCACCAGGTATAATATCGTGAAATTGAACCACATTAAACTTAATTTGGTCTATTTTGATAATTGGATATTTGACCCAATTGTGTTGACCTAAGGTAAGGTGTTTTTACCGTCTTCAATATCCACCCATTTTTTAGAATAAACAGAACTGATTGATATATAAACTTGTTACTATATTTAATAGAATTAAAAAATACGGATTGTTTAATAATATAATTAAACAACCAAGCCTGTTTTTAAAAAATACTGCGCAATTCAAAAAATTTGGGAAAATAATGAGTTTAAAATTTCAAAATTAAACTTGGAGTAGCTGACGATGTTTCTCATCATAAAACATTTTTTTTCTCATAATTCGATCTCATTTGATGAAAGTGAAAAATATGTAATCTATAAGTTGTAGTAACGGAAGAGTATTTGAAAGCATTATTTGTTTTAGCAATTGGTATTATGTCCTACAATGCTTTCTTTTGTCACAAAGCAGGAGTTTTGAATAGCATCTAATAGAATTTGAAGTGGACTTTCGGAAGTTTCCAACTAGAAACGAAGTTCCTGGTCTTTAAAGACCTGTGCAACTAATTCACATAAAACAACTTTCTCGTATGTTTAAGTCGGACCATTTGAAATGTTTTCCACCTCCACAACTTCTAATATCCCGTCTAATGAGTGTGACAGAAAGGGTAGATGATCGGGGTCGGTGGGGAAACAGAGGAAATCCCATTACCTTGAAGTCAGTATTTGAAATTAACTTCATATTCTAGATTACAATTTGGATGACAATTCTAGTGATGTAGACGCTAGTCCTATTGGCTAATTCTGACCAACAAGAGTGTTACTAGATATCGATTTTTCCATGCGAGCGGTTCCAAGTTATCTCTCCTCACAATTTGATAATCATTGATAACAGTTCTTCGAATGGCCTTGTGGAATATTTACATGGCAGTGTTAGAGTTGTGCGCACGATAAAGTAAAGAGTGTATGAAAGTGGGTCAAAGTGATGAGTGATACAAGACAGCACCTCAAAATATGCAGGGAATAAATTCGATGAAACAGTGCAGATGCTATACTTAGTTATCCTGAAGTTTTGCAACTGTCTGGACTTACCGTCTCCATCTCATCAGCTGGGTGGCAATTTAATCAACTTACAGCCAAATCATATTTGTATTTACTCAGGTCTAATCTCCCCCTGACATACACCGAATTCCCCCCCCCCCATTCATACCACACAACAACTTGGATCTCCAATACCTTTCGGCAGCACCAAAGAACTCCCTTCCTCTCTCCAACTCTCCAGTTCTGGCTCTGCCAACCAACATAGAGTTACCATCTTAAATGAATCTTTCGTTTGGTATCTTACTCCAAACTTAATATTTCACTTGTATTGACTGTTTCACTGACTATCACATAACCAAGGCATCTACTGAGTACAACTTAGAAAAGCTGTGTGTTTGTGTGGGTGTGTGTGCGTGCGTTCAGATTTTCTAATGCGAATGATTAGATTGTCACCTGAACCAAGTCACCTAACTCGTTTATCAGTTCCTGCACTTTCGCACTTAGAACTACCTCACACATTTCATGACATAACATGTTTATTCAGTCCACACTCCACTATCGGTAACCTTTTACCTTATTTTTACTCAATACACAGGCTAAGGTGATGTTTATCAGGCAATTAATTAAGTTTTAATTGCAAACATTTGGCGTTACTTTTACTTACAGCAACAATTCTATTATTTTTTTAAATGAACATCAAAATAGCCAATAGAGATTTTGTGTGCAAATTAAGAAAGTTTATGTCTATTATCTTGGTAGGTATTCCATTTTTACACATTTTCATCAACTTATTGTATTATCAAACATCCGATGACAATGAGCTGAAAGATAAAATTAATCTTAATTCTAGTTTTCTTCGTTTTTTTAAAAGTGGTGATATGTTAGCAAGTTGAATTATTCTCGACTTTCGAATGATGTTCACCGTACGACAAGATGTCGATAAGAGTTTGGTAGGTCGCTGCTTGTGGAACCTCAAGTAATACAACGAGAGCAAGCATGCCGGTGTCAAATTCTTCCATTTCTCTAGTCAACTGAAATTAACTAGTGAGGTAGATTGGCTTTCTATTACACAGACGAATACTTGAGGTACAGTGAAAAGTAACCTCTTTATTCGTCACGAGAAGGCATATCAGTTATGCGCAGAGAGCCTTCATTGATTTATAGTGCGTCGGCCAAACACCGACTTATCAACTGTAAAGCTAACTTTAAACATGAAAATTGATTTTGATAAAAGTACTTTCGATTAAGACAGTGATATAAAAAGTACACCATTAATGCAATTAAAAGCGCTCCAGTCACTCCAGTACAAGTAAATGTATTGTTTAATTTTATTACAGACGATTCAGGCGATAGCTTGCGTCATTCGAACAATGGGTTCAAATTTTATTGTTTTGGAAGGACAAATCACCGTTCAGTTGAATTATCAAATATTTAAGTTAGTTGAGCGACTAATAATTGCAGAAACAACACTGAAATCCTTTTCGATAATCTGTTAAAGCTCTTCTCCACAGTATATTCGTACCTATTTTTCGATTTAGGTCAGTTTTCCTAGGCTAATCTTCAATGGGGTCGAAGATGACATAAGATCTTTTCATGGTAGTCTGAAGTTAACTCTCGGTTAATAGACTTTTATTTGCCGTATGAGTGTACGTTACCCAGGGTGCACCACATGGAAGTAAGGCCTCTGTGAAGCCCAGAGTCAACTAAGGTGCTAATGTTACCTATCGTAAAGCCTGATATTTGATATAAATAAATCTTGAATGAGTCACCAAATTTATTCCATGTTTTACTTCCAATCGATGCTAGATTTAATTGACAGACATTAACCAATACTGTTAACAGGTTTTCCCACTTAAATTCTTTTATTAACATATCCACTGATTATAAATCGTGTCTACATCGTAGCCAATTGAATTAGTCATCTCTTTTCAGGCCTCAAACTTTCCACTGTCAATTATTTTTTTAAGAAGTAACTTTGCTGTGTTGACGCTCACTGTCAAACTGAGCGAACTTCTTAAAATCCTTCAAAGTGTGGCTTAATTCATAAACGCCTTTTCATTCTACTGATGCTAACTTAGCCAAACTATTCATTTTAAAATAGCTTCTTGATGGATTTGTACCGATCTGATTATCGACCTCTGCCATGACCCATAATCACCTTTGCCATCGTAGATTGGTTCCTGTCTCTCGTAGTAAGACGATAGTTATCAAATTATTTATCATTTAAGCACCAAGAGATCTTTAAAGGAACTTGTTGCTTGGCCTCTATGCTCATTTACTCTAAAATTTCAGAATATTTTACGTAAGAAAGTGCATAAGCTGTCAGTATATTTAACTCTCAAGCTAATTTAATCATTTTTAGGCAACCCAATTCCTGGATAGAGATGTTACATCTTGGAGAATCTACTTAAAACTCCAATTTGTTACACGTTATTAGTTCGATCTCGTCTGTACCATTGGTCATTTCACTCACTGGTTATGGATCGGTGCTTAAGCGGTAAACTCTTGCTTCGTAAATGGGTATCTTAACCTCTGCGTGACAATTTAATTAACACATCTGAAATCCTTCCTCCTCTATTTTCCGAGGTGATTATCGGCTTGGGAACTGTTTCGTGTCCACTGTGAACTAATTAGCGATATAACTGAACGAAAATGGATTTAAATTTATAACTAAATGATGGTGTATTAAAGCACCTTTACACTTTCACTCATATATGGTGTTGGTGATCCCGACTTTAGGAGAAATGAATATTTATCCAACAAAGCGGAAATTTCTAATAGCCTTTATCTCATAAATAATAGGTTATTTGAGCATTCTTGATTGTTAATAATTGGCAGGCGATTCTATTTGGTCTTTCCAAACACTAAATACTCCATTGAGATTTCAGAATCACCTCAGTTAATGTCATTAAATGCGCACGAAAACTGTTTAGTGGAAACAAAAGTTAATCAATTGAAAAATCAATATTTGCGCCATTACGTTCAAATAACGCAATTTTACCAATGTGTTTTATTTATCGATTGTCGATATCTATTCGCCTGCTTTGATGTAGACTCGTTAAATGAACATGCTTTCGTGTTCAAATCGAAAATCGACGTAGCTTTCAACCCAATCGATTTTGCTCTTCATTTTTTCGACACAAATGAAAGTGAAACCTTTTCATGACGATTTTCCGATAAAAGTGTAATTTTATATTCAAATATGTCCCCTGTTTGAAGTGGGTCAATGTTGCAGTGGTTGCAGAGGATACGAAATCAATGTCTATCTGTTTATATTTAACTTTCTTGGTATTCGATCTGCCATCAGTTGCTGGGGTATACGATGATATTCAAATACCGTAAGAAACATGAACCAATGCAAAAGTATTCCTAGTCACGTGAGACTCAAATGACCTGATTTCAGCACTCTAATTGAGTAAGTACAACCAAGTTTCAGAGTGATACAGTGGTTAACCAGTTTATTGGAGGGGTCAAATATTATGAGGTCGATGTCGGACTATGCACTTGCACAGAGCAAAATGGATAACAAAGTCAATTAATTATGGTAGAGTTCGAGTTACTCACCCGGAAGGCTGCCTATTCCATGGTAACTGTTGGCAAATGCTTTTCTGTTTGAATTCTACAGCTTCGGTAGAAAGAACAATATTACCAAGCGTTTTTATTCACGATGACCGGTTGAAGTAAGAAAGGAATAGTTAATCGTATACCAAGAGATTTGAGATTAATATTCACTAGCATTGGCTAAATGACCCTAATTAAAAAATGCATAAGAGTAAACACAACGGTAACTGCAATGAAAACGGAAGTCGAACCGGGTAATTAAGTCCGAATATTATATGGTCAAGAGCCCACACAAGGCTACTCAAAATTTCGACACCTATGAGAGGTCTATATTAATGAAATCAAATGCACAGCCTGGATAAAAGCTGAAACCTCACGAAAATGTACAAAACATGAAGACTTTTCCAAATAGAAATATTTTGCAGGATAATAAGTATTGAAGTAGTAGATTCACATTCTACATATGGCATTCAAAGCGTTATGAAATGAGTATCATCAGATTTGAGACCGACATAAAAAATGTCAACATGATAACTATAGTACAAACATCTTATCTAATCATAACCCGAAAAACACAAATTCGCCCATACAATTAGAAAAAGCCAGTATTGAAGATCTATTTAAAATACACATGAGGATACAAGAATCAAAAAACATGAAAACGTTCTCAAACGAGAACAAGGGCTAGGCAGGCCAAAGGGCTAGAAATATATTTGTTATATATGTACACCAGGGCAAGGAAACACGATTGGCGGGAAGATTAAAGATGGAGGGGGAGAGGGAAAAAGGGGTGTGTGAGACTAAGCACAACCGACATCACAGCTTGTCCATCTAATCTCGCTCACCAATAAAATGGTTTCGGCATTTCTCAGCTTCTAGAAAGTGATGTAGGAGCATCTACAGAGGATTTTGAAGGTGAGGTGATTTGACGTTGGGAAGATGATTACAAGACACACCCTCATCGTCATTATCCCTAGCTTCTTCATATATTTCATCCATTTCATCATAGTTCACATCGTAATCCCCAGAGAAATTATATTCGTCGTCACCGTCTAACAGTGGCGAATCTTCCGGCTTGCTTCCTTCGTGAGATTTTTGGTTGTGAGAAGCGAAACAATAGTCTTCAAGTGTTGTGGGAACAACAACTCCATCCCACTTCGCCTCAGTCTTTGTGCGTTCAACAAGCTCCCTGTAAATAAAAAATAGAATGAGCAAAAAAGCTAACTATCCTAATTCCATTGTAAGTAAACTTACTTAACGCGTTTTGCATACATATCTTCCTTTCCTTTCGACTCGACCCACTTTCGATATGCAACCGAGGCATCGATATGAGCAGCCGAATTAATATTAGGTTCGTTTAAAAGTGATATAATACTTAAAAGAACAGTCCTAAGGAGAAAATCAGCAAAAAGGCCAAAAGATAAAATTACCTAACACTTTGAGTTGGATTCCATTGTTCAGATGGATGCTCATCTGAGTACATATCTTCACCTGGAGAGTGAAGAATAGATATGCAGACATTTCCGTTCTCGAAAATATTTGGATGAAACATTTCACTTAAAAAGCGCACTGTTGGTGGATTATAGGGATAATCATGGGGGAAAGACAAGCGGGCCTGGAATTCATAAGTAATAAATTAACAATTACCTTAAAATACCCTCCTTCGTATAATGTTTGTGGTGGCCCAAATAGTGCAGCATCCCATACAAAAAGATTGGATTCGTCAACCAGAGTAACCTTAAATCCCTCAACAGGAGAATCAACCAATTCTTTTAGTTCTTTCTGGAGAGCTTTAATAGCTGAGGCCCGAGCACTTGATCTGCCTGCCATACACAGATATCTAGCAAAAAGTTCTTTTAAGAAATGCTGCTCGGCAATATGATTAATTAAAACAAGTTCAGCATGAAGGACATATATATACCCGTATATATTAGCCATTATTATTTTACTATCCAATAAGATCAGTTTAAATAATTTGAAAAATTTAATATTTGTGCGAATTATATTTGCGAATCTATT
>UZAE01013205.1:0-17450 GCA_900617975.1 Rodentolepis nana | reverse complement strand
ATAGGGGTCTTGACAGTTACTTGGCGGTCAACAATGAAAATTTATCGAATTAAATTACTATTTTGATGATCATCCAATGATCGCCTTCTTCGTAGCTGAAAAATCAATTTGACATTCACTTGAAGTTGTCATGGTTAGCGCCATTTTTATGCGCATTCAAAAAACACAACTATAGAAGATGAGGTTATATTAGCGTTTTTGCCGACACATCGCGTCTTTTATGCGTAGACTTGGGCAAAATTTCATTCTCCGTCTTTGTGGATGTGTGTGGCCAAGGTTACTCAGAAGGACAGTTTACCATTAAAGCAATTCATTATTGCGCAAAAAAATAAGAATGTAAAGATACTCTTACGAAAACCAATGTCGCAAGTGTAGAAATCAAGACTAGTCCAGACAATTTCGCCCCCAAAATAATTTTCATTCCATTGAATTGTGAAAACATTATACTCACCGCCTTTTAAATATTTTGCTTACCATTTATCCAATCCTAATGTTCCATGGTTTGCATTTCAAAAGTTGAGGCTTCGGATTCAGGCCACGATATTCGGAACCTGGGATGCGCGATGGACTTACCTCCATGTGGTGCACCCTGGGCAACGTATACACATACGACAAAAAGTCTATTAACTGGCAGTTGACTTCTCACTTCAAACTACCATCACCCCACTGTATGTCATATTCCACTACTTCCATAGTACTCACCTTACCTTTTCTCTGCCTTTGTGCCTGTTTCTTTTACATCTTTGAAACACTCTTCTGTCCCCCCCCCTCAACTTTTTTTCTCTTCGATGTTCCTTCCTCACTGTGAAGCCTGAAGTCAACTAAAGGGCTAATGATAACTATCAAAACGCCTGTTATGTATTATAAATAAATAAATATATAACATTCGCCAAAATAAATCAAGTATTGATTAATTCTCTGCATTGAATCGTGAAAGCATTATGCTCACCACCTTTTAAATAGTTTGCTTAGAATTTATCCAATCCTAATGTTCCACGGTTTGCATTTCAGAAGTTGAGACCACGATATTCGGAACCTGCTTGGTTAGTGAGTCATTTTGTCTGCCATATTATTGCATTGACATCATCTAAAGGAAAGAGGAAGATAGAGACCACTCAATGTGAATGCCTTTAATGAACAATGTTGATAGTTAGCTATTTGAAACCTTCGAAAACATCTTTTAACGCCAACCTTTAACTCAAATAATTAATTTGATTGTAAATGTTATCAAAATGAGGTTGAATGCAAATTTTGAGGAGAGTTAAAATCAACAATTGATTCAAAAATTTATTTTATAAAAAAAAATAAAAAGCATGGGAAGGGGGTTTTTGGGAGAGCAGACCAGTAAAAATTTGAAATAGCCGAGCTTTGACACCATGAAGATTATTGATTAATCTTTGTGTATAAGGGTACTCTACGAACTAAAAAGCACGCTATCAAAAGTTTTCGAGTGACAACAAATCAATGCAGTTTAAATTATGAGGGTAAATTACTAAGGGGTCTTCAGGATTCACCATTCAACTATTTAGCAGGTTGTGGTCATAAGGTACCTCATTATTTTATGATAATTATATATTTCTATATCACTATGCCTAGTTACTAATAAAAACGGCTCTGTAACAAAGTAATTGGAGAAGCGAGTGAATTACTAATATTAAAGGGTATGTACTTCTTGAGGAAGGGATTTGGTCCACGAGATGAAAGGGAATGTTGTTTATTTTACAGACAAGCTTCTTAATTGACTTGTACTTTGTCCGAGGACAGAGTTAGGAATAGCGTTATCAAACGTGTAGTTGCAAGCATTTTTACTTTTGAAAGGCTCATAAAACAACCGGAAAGTCCTCGAGTCTATTCGTGGTTGAGGAACATTGATCGGGTAGTTGGAGAATTTTTCACACAAATTCGTATGCAGTTGAAAACTTCGCACTTTGTTCCTTCCACTCAAATGCTCTTGAGATGTTATTACGCGGGGAGTGACATCGTTGACTACTTTAGCTTTGAGGGTTAGGTCAAACTAAAGACATTTTAATTGATGCACTTTAGCCATAATTTTGCGTTAGGCATTTTAAATTGAATTTGGAATCTGACGAACCTAAAAAAGCCGTAAAGTAAGTTGATCTGGAAGACTATTTTGAATATAAGTGACTGTATTACTTTCCAGAAATTTACTAGAATGACATATGAAGACCATTAGCGGTTCACGAGAGCGCCAATGCGGGATCCGAATTGAAGGGTACCCTTATTTTTTAAGTTGTTAGATAATTTGTGCAATTATAGAAGACAGCAAACAGATGAGGCTCATTTGAAATTCCGATTAGCCAAACTTGCGATTTGTAGGGGGGGGGGGTGTAGTAATTATGAAACTTTTGACGTTTTTCTTGGAGAGTTACGTGTTGCTCTGGGCAATCAGAAATTTTGCGGTTTGCGGCTACATATACTTCTCTTTACTTAAGGGTTAACAAAGCGTCTCTGATTTAGGAAAGTTCAAAAGATCTGACTGTGAAGTTAAGGAGATTGACTTCATGCCAATTTTTGTTTTTTCACTGAAAAAAATTTCAAGAGAATTCGACTAAAGGAGGAGTTCTTTTGCGCCAAATACCACAGAATCGTTCCATTCTTGGAGGTCATTACCTGGTAAACAATATCTTTAACTAGAGAAGGGTTTGCTCTCACTGAAATAATTATAATAAATGAAAAGCAAAAGGTAATTGTGTATATACGTTTTCCTATTGTTATTAAAAACTCTGGGTTCTGTTGCCACTACTCTAGTTGTCAGTTAGTCTGGTATTACAAAGAAACCCACATTTACTCAGACAGCAGAGATAAAGAGAGTGGCTGGACTCGGTTAAAACCAGTCCATTGGCCTAAAATTTCAGCAGATTGTATCTAAAATATTTATTTATATCAAATGTCAGGCGTCTTGATGGTTATCATTAGCCCTTTAGTTGACTTCAGGCTTCACAGAGGGGAAGGTACATCAAATTGAAAAAAGTCGAGAGGGGGGGGGGAACAGAAGAGTGTTTCAAAGATGTAAGAGGCAAACACAAAGGTAGAAAAAAGGTGAGGTGAGTACTGTGAAATATTCGAATATGGCATAGAGTGAGGTGATGGTGGTTTGAAGTGAGAAGTCAACTGCCAGTTAAAAGACCTTTGCCGTATGAATATACGTTACCCAAGGTGCACCACGTGGAGGTAAGTCTATCGCACATCCCGTATCTGAAATATAATAAATGGAACAGCATAAATCGATTTGGAAAGCATTAATTGAATAGCATTAATTAATAAAATTTTATATTATGTGAAACTAATTTTTGACTTAAAGATAACTTGCGGCTTAATATCAGCACCAATGTGGGATGCATAGGGTTAATACCACTTTTATCGATTTAGAACAATTTTCAGCCAAAAGAGTGTTCGAAGACATTTCTGAGATTCGATCATAGTGAACGATGCTCGATTGCTATGGGAGACAACTGGACAGCAACCTTACCTATACTCATTTAAGCGCCATATTTAACTTAATTGCTCCTCGTACAGGGTAGGCTCGGAACCAGGATTTGCTGGAATTCCGAACTCTGATTGGTAGATACAACTTGGTATCGTCATTAGTCATCTGAACAAGAGCTAGAGTAGGTGGCATCTTAGAGCGGACAGTTGTCACCTCAGCTCTTTCAAAACTTGTGGACGAATTCGAATAAACCTGTGAAGGAAGTGGTGGTGAATGCTTCTGGTTTATTTTGGATAGAAAGAAGTATTATTTCGACGTGGAAAGCTCTTAAACACTTTATAAAATACCGCGCGATCCACTGGTTGCTGTCAGAGGTGGTAAAGAATGTGAGTTGGCAACATGTGATTACTTAATTAGCCCCTAAATATAGCCCCACAAGATCCACAAGACAGTAGCAGCAATAAATTTTCTTAATTATGGCCTTTAATCTGACATGCTAAAAAGCAACGACCTTGAAATGCGAGCAACTTGACAAAAATGAACATTTTGCTAAAAGCTAATAATGAATTGTTAATTTAACTGGCTTTTGTTTGAAATTATTTTTTGATACATGAGTTTAATTTAACTATGCAACTTTGAGTTCTTTCAAAGGCGTTGCATTCAAATGGGAAATTTAAAATTAATGTTATTCTATTTATTAAATCGTTACAATAGTAACATTTCCAGTTAAGTTACGATTATTAAGTTGTTGTTTATTAATCAAACTCACATAACCTTTTCTTGATTAGAATTTTTCAGATATGATTTATAATGATTGAATTAGGACTAATATCAAATGCTTTTTATTCTATTAATAATCAATTTATTAAATGCATCGATAGACCGATAGGTACGCATTACCTCGAAAAAGGACAAAGATGAGATGGTAAAGAATTGTACTATATTAATTTAGAAGTCTTCTATGACCCATACCTCCTATGAAAGTATGCTTGAAGTGGAATTAGTTAAGGAGATCTGACTAATTCTGAAGTGGATTGATGGAGGTCTAAAATGAGTGAGGAGGGCGTTAGGCAATTAGGAAATCGGCCTTCATTCATTGAAAAGAATAGAATTTAGATTAAAGTTACAATGCGAAAACACACTGAAATATGATTAATGGTAAGGCCTTACTTTATAATGGATACTTTATTATTAAATGAGATTACTAAACCCTGGACTTATATTGTTCTAACGTACACAACATACCAATGCACCCACCTAATGCTCAGCCTTAAACATCAACAAATGACACAAAAATGGCAGACACTGCAAGCGCGTAGGCTGTTTCAATCTTTACTCCCAATGCCCACATCATGCATATAGTTCTGATGTATAACTAAGGTATATATTCCTCCTCCTCCTCCTCCAAATCTCTTGTTCCCTCCTATCAGTTCATTGGTCTGCCTCATGCCTCGATTTTAAAGACATAATATATAATCGGATTTATAAAATTAGCTTTTTGTTTGTTATGCCACTGTTTTATCCCTCTTCTACTCTAAACAGAAGGTAGAGTGAATAGCTTGTTTTAAAATCTCACAAAGACTTTGAAGCACATTTTTCTAGTACGTTAATATATGGTTGGAAATAATATAAATTAGCACCATATTCACCCTCTGTTTTCTAACGTAATCTGAGATAAGTCGCATGAATTTACTATTTTAGGACATCCACTTCTCGTCCATTTGAAAGAGGGAGGGAGAGAGAGAGAGCATACAAGTTTGTAGAACTTCTCCATTTATCTTTCTGTTTCAGTCAGAAATTACCAAACTTTTATCGTAAAACCTCGAAGTTCCGACCTGCTGCGTCTAAAAATATATATTAGACCATTAAGAAACCAGGAAAGTGGCTCCGTTTGCATAGTAGAAGAGAGTCAATTTTGGGAAAGGGTTGAAGCACTTTTTCAACTTCTCAGCCCGATGGACAATTGGTACAAAATTTTTGAAACTATCATTAGAAGAGTTGGTTAAAATCGATATCTGCATTATATTTAGCGTTTCTGAATGTGGCGTGTCAACCATTATTGTCTTTCTTAAGTCAAGACAATCCGAAATTGGGCACACCGCCTCTCATTAATTCCAAAATCTTGTTCCTTCTCTGTACCAAGATAGCATATTTAGATTTTCCACTTATAGCATTCTGCTACCAAGTAATTGATATGTAACATAAAAAATATTTATAATTGAGATGAACAGGGATTAGAGAATTGCAAAAAAATTTCATCGAGATAAAAGTGCATTTTCCTAATTTTTACCTCAGACATTATTTCTTGAACAAATATGATACATGTGGTAGATCTGGAGAGAAATAGCGGATTTTTCTAATTCCCTCCCCTGCCTGAATAAATGTTTATCCAAATGCAAATGCAAATCCTTGCATATAAATAAATAAATAAATATTTATTTATTTATATAAAATGTCAAATATTAATTTTCGTTAGTCAATCCAAACTACTCCTTACCTTTTTAAATATTCTCTACGGGAACTTAAAATGTTGTTGTTAGAAATTCGAACAAGCAGAGTCATTTATAATTTAATATATCCAAATGAAAATTTACGCAATTAACTGGTGCTCTCTATTTAAGATGAGCACTAGCATTCATTCAACAATGTCAAATGCTAATCAATGTGGGGCACTTTTCAATAAAAATGGTTAGATTGGAGTTGGCGCCTTCCTATCTGTGTCAAAATTCAAATGTTATTCAATAGAAGATATTCAATAATCTAGTCGAGAATACGAAATGAGCATAGGGAGATGGTCAATTATGACATACAGTGGGGTCGTGGCAGTTTTAAGTCAAAAGTCAACTGCCAGTTTATAGACTTACATCCACGTGGACCACGTGGATGTAAATCTATCCCACACCCCATGAATACTTATACTATTTACATTTATTTCAAAAGTTTTCCACTTACCGGTTTGTATTTTAGCGCCTTAACGCAATGATTTCGACTTTTATAAATATCACCAACTTTCCTGATTGGTCAATATGGCTTTTAGTTTTCAGATGTCATAAAAAATACAGCATATTTTTAACAAGATATTTAATCCAGCATAGCATAGCTTAAGACTGTTAGGAGTTTTAATATTTTTACCGTTAAAAAGTATTTGGATGCATTTCTAATTTTTGTCATGAAACAGTGCTGCCTCGTTTCTATTAAAACATATTTCCATTCATCGAAGCAATCATTTTCGATGCACTCTGGTACAAAATTTAGTGAAAATTTGTTACATTTTCAGCACAATCACAAACTTTCATTTAAACTAATCTAATTCTCACTTTGGCTTCTCCATAACAAGCTAAGTCTATTGGCAGAATTGTGCTTGGTCAAGTGATTTATCCTTCAAATTGGGCTGTTTAAAACCCGTTTTAATAATAATGAGCATGGATAACCAATTCTATTGTGCATCATTAAATTACTTCGTGATCTTTACATTTGCATTTTGATAAATATATGTCTACTGCTTTCTCTTTGTTCTTGAAAAATAACAATTCTTATTTTATGGCAACAAAATTCGTCCAATTTGAAATGTCACAGGCATTATTCATTCTCTTCAGCCTATACTGACATTTATCAACTGGTGTGGGTCCTGTTATGATTCGTTTATATTCTATATGCTGAATAAAACAATATTGCAGGCGGCCGGCTTCTTAGATACACATTGCCATGTCAGAGTTCATTTCGAATGAGGTTTAACAAGTTCTATCCAATGCTAGTGCGTTATCTATTGGAAGATAAAATGTGTCCGTATTGGTTGAAAAATTTGCTAACTGTTTACTATCTATCCACACAATTGCTCAAGAGACAACATTTTTGTAAGTCATGACAGTGTGTGCTTGAATACAAGGATAACTTAAAGCGAGGAAACACCCCGATCTGATTTTAATTGACATCTCCAGAAAAAAATATTTTAAAGATTATTCGCCAACAGATTCGGAGTTGCTTTCATGATCTTTTGCCCCTCAGGAATCTTTTTTTCGTACATTTAAATAATTGAACAGGATATTTCTCGGATTTACCATTCAGTGGATGGCTATTTTTAATTCTCTCGACATCGTAACCTCATTTCCTTTTAAGCCAAATAATTAGAAGCCATATTATTATTCATATTAGTATTAAAAAATTCTACAGCTAACTGCATTTATATCTGGAGGTAAATAAATTATTCACAAAAGGTTTATTTATTATTTGTTTATATCAAATGGCAGGCGTTTTGATGGTTATCATTAGCTCATTAGTTGACTTCAGGCTTCACAGGGGGGGGGGAAGGTACATCAAAGTGAATGAAAGTCGAGAGGGGGGGGGGACAGAAGAGNACAGAAGAGTGTTTCAAAGACGAAGGTAGAAAAAAGGTGAGGTGAGTACTGTGGAAGTAGTCGAATATGACATATAGTGGAGTCATGGCAGTTTGAAGTCAGAAGTCAACTGCCGATTTATAGACATTTTGCTGTGTGAGTATATGTTGCCCAGGGTGCACTACGTGGAGGTAAGTCTATCGCACACCCTCTGAATTAATTATATTTACCCAGCATCACTTTTAATAATAACAGGGAATTTAAATTAAATGCTCTTATCGTACACTTTGAAAAAAGTGGGATCATTTTAAGCGTGTTTATCTTGGTGGGCAATAAAACAGGAAATTGCAAAGTAGGCCAAGCGAACGAAATGAATTTAAAATTTGTTTACATCTGAGACCAATGAAGTGAAGTTAACAGGAAAATTTATTAGTTCATAATTCAGCGATAATTGCTACATTTAAGTCAATATGGCATCTTCTTTCCCTATAATATTTCAAATCGTCCCTTTGCACTTTAGACCCTACTTGTTAAAGCCTTTTTAAACTGATTTAGTTTAGCCAATGCAGTGAATCATGGCAATTTATTGTCGCAAAAATTTCAATAGCAGAAGTTCATTTATTCTACCGCAGTGATTGGTTGTGAATAACGAACGCCTTTTAAAAAGTAAGGAAATACTTTATTCTAACCACATGCAATATATTGGGTTGGCAACTAAGTCATTGCCATTTTGGTTGACAGATTCATTCTATACTTTCTTTTGTTTTGTTAACGTGGCCAGAGCATCTAACCTATATTTTTTTACTGTATGGGCTTCTACGTTAATTAGTAAAAAAATTTTTTGTCTAGTTCTTTAGTTTTGTTTCTATCCCAATTTAAAAATGAAAGAACAGGACGTGCACTTCCGACACATTTTATTGTATTACTTCCGAAAAGGCAAGAACGCATCACAAGCACAAAAGAAGTTATGTGTCGTATATGGAGATGAAGCCTTAAAAGAAAGGCAGTGTCGAAATTGGTTTGAAAGATTTCGTTCCGGTGATTTTTCACTGAAAAATTCACAACGATCTGGCCGCCCAGTCGAAGTGGATGAAACCCATATCAAGGCCATTATCGATTCAAATCGTCACAGCACAATACGAGATATTGCAGAGAACCTCAATGTGTCGCATACATGCATTGAAAAAAATAAAAACCCTTGGTTATGTCAAGAAACTTGATTTATGGATCCCTCACCAGTTCAAGGAAATTCATTTGACGCAACGGATTAGCATCTGTCATTCGCCGCTACTGAAACGCAATGAGAATGAGAATGATCCATTTCTGAAGAACCTAGTTACTGGGGACGAAAAGTGGATAGTTTATAACAATGTAACTCGCAAGAGATCATGAGTGAAGCAAGATCAACCAGCCCAAACAGTATCAAAAGCAGAGATTCACCAAAAAAAGATTATACTGTCAGTCTGGTGGGATCACAAGGGAATTTTGTATTTTGAAATCATGCCGCAGAACCAAACGATAAATTCAAATGTGTATGTTGAACAATTCGAAAAAGTGATGGATGCAATTGAAGATAAGCGACCGGCATTATCAAATCGGAAGGGTGTTGTTTTCCATCATGATAGCGCAAGGCCCCACACATCTTTGGTTACTCGGCAAAAATTATTGGAACTGGGTTGGGATGTTTTGTCACACCCACCATATAGCCCTGACCTTGCGCCTTCGGATTACCATTTGTTTCGTTCCATGCAAAACTCTTTAAATGGTACAATTTTAACAACGCGGATGATGTCGGATCACACCTAATTGAGTTTTTTAATAGCAAAGACCAGACATTTTACGAACGGGGAATTTTTACTCTGCCAGAACGATGGAAAAAGGTCATCGACAAGAACGGGCAATATCTAATTGAATAAAGTTATATTTTTAAAAAAATTCCGAATTTGCCTTCTTATTTGAAATCGACAATGACTCAGTTGCCAACCTAATAAATTGAAAAAGGCTTTCAGAGAGAAAGCTGTAGGACTTTGATGGACTGAAAAAGCCATTTGCACTGCTTCATATCTTTGAAAGTCCCCAATTTGAGATAGATCTGTCAAGTGAGGTACCACGTCGCACTGAAAAAATATGATAATACAATCGTAATGTTCAAATGAATGCAATTTGACCAAATTCAGATCGAATATTCAGGCTTCATTGGAATTGTTCTTATTTTGAAACCCTGTTTAATAAGAACTATACTGGTGAATTTTAACAGCAAACTGTCTATAGAAAATTGAATTTTTTGATGCATTATACTTAGACTTTATAAAGAAACATTTTTTTACAAAAAAACTACAGTTGAGTACCAAATGTTCACTTCCACATTTCAAAATCCGACTAAGTTAGTTGAAATTGACTTAGTTGTTTATTTACTATTCACTTTAACTGTAAATAATTTTTTATGAATAAGTATTTAAATAATTGCAACTCAAGAAGGGATATTTTAACGAAATGCCTATCATATAATCCCAGTTTGAAATCGTTTATGCATTTCGATGATAAAATTAAACCCCTTTTGTCAACCTTAATCTTTAGTCCAAAATTATTAGTCCTGGTTCGAAATACTATAGAAAAAATATTAAAATGAAAAATACGGGACATTTTTAAATTTTAAAATAATTTAAAATATGTGAAATTTATTAATATATTAAACTAAGGTGCTTTTTGGAATGAAATGTTTAAACTTCCATTGCTAGCTTTCCCATTCATATTTTTATAGTGATTCTTAAATTACATTTAAATTTTTTAATGGTTCTTTCCAATTCATGGCCATAACCAACAATTCTGTTGTAATTCTAAATTCCGCCAATTGGGTAAAAATCAACGAACGTAAATTTTAGATTTTCATTTGTATTTTACTTAACTAAAGAAAGCAATTTGACAATTTTTCGACACGAATTTTGATTTTTGATCATCTCGTTATAATAAACAACCCTATTTTTCCTCAGATCTGGGAGAAGAAAGATCGAGACAAAACCAATCTATGATCAGGAAAGAAACCATTTAATGATGTGGTTCCCAATCTACCTATAATCTAATGATTTTGATGTTATTGGATTGCAAGTAGCGAGGAAACACAGATAAACTCATTGTTGGATCTTTGACTGATCAGGCAACGGATCATTCGATCATTGGTGATTGACCCCATCTTGCTTTGACCAGTCATGATTATGGCGTTGAATCGATATTGCAGCTTCGCTTTCCCTTCCTATAAGATATAAGACGAATAATGAAGCATTATAAATCTAATTAATTGACAAAATTAATTCTTTTGTTTTTGAAATATTTTTTTAATATCAACCAAATATTAAACATTAATTTTCAAAATTTGGAATTTATTGCTTATATCAAGTTCTATTTTTGCGTCAATATATTTTTAAATTCAAGTCGGTTTTAGTCTGGAAGGTTCAATTAGAAATTTCCGAGTGGTTTACAAATTCTGTAGTAAATTTCATCCAGCAAACAAAATTTTTTCAGTTGGATCTGAAAAAAAATAAAATATAATAAATTAATAATCCCTAACCCTTCATTGATTTATTTTAAAAGAACCAGACGAAGTAGAAAATGTGCTCACTGATGGGAATTATTTTAAAGTTTTATTGCAGGCTTAAAATAAGAAATTTCAGTATTTGAAAGTATAGCTATGCAAATTTTACCAACCCGATAAAATATTTCAGAAAACTATAAAATTAAAGCCTGTTTTTACTACTGTCGTGAAATCTAGGGAATTCGTTAATGGTTTCTATATTTTCAGAGACGGGGTGTGCGATAGACTTACCTCCACGTGGTGCACCCTGGGCAACATATACTCATACGGCCAAAAAGTCTATCAATTGGCAGTTGACCTCTGACTTTAAACTACCATGAACACACTGTATGTCATATTCGACCCCTTTTACCGTACTCATCTAGCCTTTTCTCGGCCTTTGTGTCTGTCTGTCTCTTTTACATCTGTGAAACACTCTTCTTTGCCCTTGTCGAATTTTTCTCACTTTGGTGTTCCTCCCTTCTGTGAAGCTCAAAGTCAACTAAAAGGCTAATGATAACTATCAAAATGCCTGCCGTTTGAAATAAATAAATAAATATTTTCAGAGACCTATTGTACATTAGTGCGCTTATGACGAGCAGATGATGACCTTATAATACTGTCAGGAGCTAAAATACGCAAGCACTTCAGGTTTATCCCTAATCTTATTTCATGCTTGATTAATAATAATTCATTCACAATTGTTTCTCAATATTGTTTTACTTCAGTTTTATGAATAAATCTTTAAATTTGGTGAGTATGCTTTGAGTAGAAATAAATGATGCATGGCTAAGTTACAGATAAGATAATATAGATAAGAATCTATATTTTTTAAATAGTAAATTTAAATAGCATTTAAGTTTTCTTTAAATCCTTTAAGTGAACTTTTCAACAAAGTTTTCAACCGTTTAGAGGGTATATATGCTTTTAAAATTTCTAAATTTCCCTTCCCATTTTCAAAATAATTATATCCTACTTATGTTATAGAATTTTTTTATATCAAAATTTCTACTTATTTACAATTTTTCAGCTGTTAAATGACCTAGGTTTACTACAGTCAATTAATTTAAAAAAAGCACTTTAACTACCTTCACTATGGTCGCCTATTCTAAGCGAATTTGTCAACACGACTGGTGGAAAATGACCGCAAATGCGTAGGTGAAATGGCTGTTTTATAGCGCTGACCGTATTTTTTCACATTAACACCATTTTTTGTTGATTCAATCCAAAGTCATGTTTTACTCATGTGGTCTAGGCTAATGATTACAACGATTGGGAAAAAGAGCTGAAAATAAGGAAAATTGACTCCCAAAACTTGCCATTTTTAGAAGACGACACTCCGTTCACTCAGGATTGGAGAATTGGAATAAATACAAATATCGATTGCAAAAAAGATAATCTTGGTTGAAATTTTCCTTTAAGACGTTTGCAAAGTGAAAATAATATTATTAAATTGGGAGTAATTATTTTAAGTATTATTTTCAAGGTTCAAATTTATTTTTAACTAATAATGAACAAAGCAAGTGAGGGTTCAAATGTAAACTGGCTTATTGAGCCATATCCTATCATATTCTACAACTATGCTGACACAGATACGAAAATCAGAGAGTTTAGGCAATAGAAAAGAGGGTGTGCTAAGTTAAGCATTAGGTATCGCAGTAAAAGAATTTTTTCTATAATTAATAAATTAAATACTTGACATATATGATATGGTGCTCAAACACAATGCAATTGCGGAAGTGAATTAAATCACATATTTCTCATTTAGGTTCTTTAGGGTCATCTTTCATTGAACAATTATTAATCAGATCAAATGTTCATTTTATAAGCTACTGGCAAATAATATATGTTTTATGGTCAAGTTTATGTTCATAATTAAGCGTTTCAAAGAACCGTACTTTTAGCTTATAATATATTTTTAACTTGACTTATCCAATTAGATTATACATTATTGAAATTCATAGCTACTTATTTAGATCTAATAGTTTAAAAAGATTAGAGAGTGATAGATTGGACCCTAATCAAAGCAACTGTGCAATCCAGTATATGAATATGAAGTTTCAGCATAATTGGCGGCAATAATTAATAATAATTCACTATACGTCATCGTTGTCTGCAGCTTATCTTGCCATCTATTATATCCCCTCTATAACATTTTGATTGGTCTGGCGAGGGATTTAAGTAAAATTTTCGAAGAACTATTAGCTGTTGCAAAAATAGCAAGTTTTAACAAATTTTACCTACTTTGCATTTAGTCACGAAGAGCAGATACGAAGTTTCAGTCCTATTTGCTGGCAAATGTACAGGCCCCAAGCATGGCATTTACGCCCTTATAGGTGGGCGTTAGCTATTACTTCCTTAGCTACTACACTATTGCTGTCACAGACTTGTTTGATTTTACATAATTGTACCGATTAGCATAGAAGCAGAAAAGCACATGAGTAGTTGTGTCATATGGCTCAGATTAATATGTAACACGTGGTGTTCCCACTAGGTCATTCATTTATATTCTCATCCATCTCGAGGTAGTTATAATTCATTTGGTCCGTTAACCACTAGTCGAAGGGTGAATGGGATGTCACATTATTTAATTGGCTACTTTTTTTCCAAAAATAAAAATGGATACATCCCGTCTGTCCCAAGGCATTCATCTCCTTAAGTACTCATTCGGTCTTGACATTTATGATGTCGAAATTGTAGGCTTTTTTTTAGATACAATTGATTTACTTTCAGGTTTCCAGTTATATTTATAACAGCCTTTTAAAATTGCTCTAAGTAAAAGCGAATCGTGCAATAATAACAGCTAATATAACCTTTACATATTATAATTTTAATAATAATTAGCAAACTGGTTTGCGATAATTTTCTTGAATAGGTCCAACAATGAATCAGCACAACTCTACTTTTCCGAGTTCAATCCATGAAATGGAGTACTACATTTGGCCAGTAACCAATCAACTATAATGAACCTGATATAGTTTACCCATTGCTCAAGCACTGGATCAGATTTTCCTGACTGATTGGATGTTTGCAGTCATCTGAGCTCTTGTTAAGGAAAATCAATTGGTTGTTTTAAGCGCGAATGTCCACCAGTTTTAATGGCGCATGTATATTGCATAACAAATTCTAATAAAAATTTGTAATGCTCCATTTATGAGATTTTTGCGAGGCTTCTTCAATAAAATAAGAGCTTATGGAAATATTCTTTCAAACTGCATACTTATATTCAAAATCACCAAATCTCTATTTATGGTATAATGAAATTATTCATACAAATTGCAGAGAATTCTATTCTTATAAGGCCTCTTAGTTGAATAGCACATACCAAACTCACGGGGAAATGAAATATTGCCAATAATTTACTTAGTTGATAGTGTGATACTGTGAATTTCGTAAGCGCAACGAAATCTGAGAATAAAATTGGGATATAAGTTGAAATTACCCATAAAGGTGTGCCATGCTTCCTCCCAATCTTCCCTTTGAAGCAAGCTCTCCTATACACTTAAAAAAAGAATTTACTACTTCAATGGGCTTGCGGCAAAGGTTTTCATTCAAAGACGGCAAGGATTTATTTGGAATGTCATTTAATTAGAGAAATCCATTTAGGACAGTCCGCTGAATTGACGTTAGTTTTGAGGCGCTTTTTCAGTTCAGAAATTACAAAAGTAGTTTAAAATATGCCTATCGACGATTAAGTTTATTAGTGATTTTTATTTATTTATTCTCTTTTGCTGAGAAGGTAGACAAATGTACATTAACAAAATGATTGCATAAATAGGACATAATTAAATACTTAATTCATGCACATAATAAACTTAAAGAAGACTTAATTTATATTGTTTACACTTCGTGGGTTCTAATATTTGCCTTATAGATATCACAAAAATTTAAATAATAGGTATCATTTCCTTTTGGAAAATAAATGCCTATATTTTACGCAATGGGGTGTGCAATAGACTTACCTCCATGTGGTGCACCCTGGGCAACGTATACTCATACGGCAAAAATGTCTATTAACTGGCAGTTGACTTCTGACTTCAAACTACCATCACCCCACTATATGTCATATACGACTACTTCTACAGTACTCACCTCACCTTTTTGCTACCTTCGTCTTTGAAACAATCTTCTGTTCCATCCCCCTCTCTACTTTTTTCACTTTAATGTTCCTTCCTCTCTGTGAAGCCCGAAGTCAACTAAAGGGCTAATGATAACTATCAAAACGCCTTCCATTTGATATAATAATATTTTACGCAGTCATTGAGACAAAATGTTACAGAGAAAAAAATCAAGATATTAAAGAGTTTAATATAAATTACTAGTCGATTTCTGTTCAAATAATCGAAAGTAGGATATTTTACCTTTCACAATATGTCTGCATATAATAATCTTTTTTATTCAAGGCTTATTGATCAGTGTTATGGCATCAAGTGCGTTTGGTTTTGCCTCACTCCTCTTTCCATGGTTGAGGAAGCAAAGATCTCATGAGATCTTGTCCTGTTGGCTACTTTAGCATGGCTCAAATGAGATAAGTAAAAATTTTAAGCATGCATATATGTCACCTATACGGAGGCGAATTTAAACCTTAAATAAAATCTTTTTTTTAAAATGTCTGCTTTACGTTGCAAACTCTCCATTTAAAGTACAACTGATGGTAAAGTATGCAGAATTAAAAACAGATTTGTGTAATATTCAAGCATTCAAGCATTATTGAGCTTTTAATTTGGTCTTGAAACACTTGGTTCATTTATGAAATGTTCTAATAATAATACGATGCGTTTTTAGCATTTTAACGCAAGATCGATTGAGTTAATACGCAGGACAATTAATTTAATTACATTTAATTGAACCAAAGTGCTCAGTTTTATCACCTTGCGTCTATGAGCTAGCACATGAGCATTATTTATATTAAATTGCGCTCTGCTAATTTTTAGCTGGAAATTCGTTTGGCACCTTTATAAATAATTTAAATGAAGTCATGAAATTGTTTTTTTCCTGAACTTGATGAGGTGAAGCACCAATTAAGTGGAGAGTCAAAAACCCGTTTCCCAAATTCCCTCATCGATGCTCTTCTCTTCCTCACAACTGAAAGTTACAAGCCCGAATTCAATTGATTTTATATTTTTGTTCAATGTAAAATGTAAAAATCCTCTACATTTGCTATGGCTCTCATAAGAATTGGAAGAATTTGGTCAAAAATACACATGGGAGATTAAGATAAATGACTGTATTAGAAATTTTATTTTAGCCCAAACAAAACATGTATCTCAGATGAAAAAAATAGTTTGCAAAAAACTCAAGAAAAGTGCATCAATTTGTCCTAATATGCCAATCAAGATAAAATGAGAAAAAACGCGCTTTTTCAAATATTTTATTGTTTAAAGTTATTTTGCTTTTAAGGCTGTAAGTGGTACATTTAGGTGTGGTAGTGCTGTGAATCCAGCAAAAATATGAATTATTATTTGAAAGTTCATCTATTTCAGGATTGTATTGGGCATGAAATTTGGAGGATAGAAGTGACTTCTGAAAAGTTGATTGGTTTAAACGGTTTCTGAGCCGTAAATTTGGATCTACACCTATTATGCACCGCTAAAACGTAAATAGAATGATTTCATATGTTAGCTTTCTTCGGGAATTTGTCAACCTTAAGGGAGATGATGAAATGGGGTTATCATAAAGTCTTGAAGCTTCAGACGCTGATATTTCCGAAGAAGTTCTTGTTATTAATGCGAAAATGTCTTTCAATTCAACTCGAACTATGTGCTTTATAGTCTTAATCAAATCAATTTATTTATATCAAATGGCAGGCAATTTGATAGTTATCATAAGCCCTTTAGTTGACTTCAGGCTTCATAGAGAAGAAGGAACATCAAAGTGAAAATAAGTCGAGAGAGGGAGGGGGGGAACAGAAGAGTATTTCAAAGATGTAAAAGAGACAGACACAAAGGTAGAGTAAAAAAGGTGAGGTGAGTACTGTGGAAGTAGTCGAATATGACATACAGTGAGGTGATGGTGTTTTGAAGTCGGAAGTCAACTGTCGAATAATAGACTTTTTTGCCGTATTAGTATACGTTGCCCAGGGTGCACCACGTGAAAGTAA
>UZAE01013204.1:0-25308 GCA_900617975.1 Rodentolepis nana | reverse complement strand
ATTACAGAGGAGGAGGAACATTAAAGTGAAACAAGTCGAGAGGGAGAGGGGGAACAGAAGAGAGTTTCAAAGATGTAAAAGAGACAGACACAAAAGTGGAAAAATATGAGGTGAGAAGTGTGAAAGTAGTCGAATATGACATAGTGGGGTGATGGTAGTTTGAAGTCAGAAGTCAACTGCCGGTTAATAGACTTTTTTGCCGTATGAGTATACGTTGCCCAGGATGCACCACGTAGAGGTAAGTCTATCGCACGCCCCTGTACTTCAGATATCAGCAGCTTTCAAGAACCCCTGGGTCACTATCAACGATTAACTTGCACCCCTGTGTGCATATTTACGATTGCTGGTATGTTCCAATGAAATTTTAATTCCAACTGAATCAGGCTTCTTTTTTACAGCTCTCTTCAACCAACCACCGCTAGTCTTGAAACATATTATGAAAACTATCCGTTGTCCATACGAATCTATAATCTAACCTGAGGATCGCTAGAATGTAACAAATAAAATAGTTGTTTGCATTGATTTTACTAAAGGACATTGCATTTCAATTTAGAAAGGTCTATTACTTTTATTTTCACGCTTTTATTCCTTTTGACATCATGGACTCAAGAAGATTTCCACCGACCAACTGATCGGGCCCAAATGCAACATTTATTTTTAGGCACCATCTGAGTTTCAATAAGGTTTACTTTGAAGTAATAAGCTCTAATGTAGAATTTGAATCTGGTCCTTTGATAAACACTATTAAAGATTCAGGTTTACCGACACGATTAAATTCCGATATTGTCTTAGTTTCGTTATCTCAATCTCAAAACTGATAGAAGTTTCCGAAGGATTTTGACTAGGTACCTGAGGAATATCAGTTTCAGACTTCGAATCGGATTCGTCACTATTTTTGAGAGTTTAATTCGCATCGTAGGGGTGCGCAATAGACTTACCTCCACGTGGTGCACCCTGGGCAACGTATACTCATATGGCAAAAAGTCTATTATTCGGCATTTGACTTCTGACTTCAAACTACCACGACCCCCCCTGGTTGTCATATTCGACCCCTTCTACTGTACTCACTTTACCTTTTTCCCTACCTTTGTGTCTGTCTACCTTTTTTTACATTTGTGAATCGCTCTTCTGTTCCCCACCCCTCGACTTTCTGCTTCTTTGATGAACCTTCCCTCTGTGAAGCCCGGAGTCAGCTAAATGTCTAATGATATCTATCAAAACGCCTGCCATTTGAAGTAAATATTTAGTGTTGCATAGCCATAAATGGACATGGACTTCTGAAAATTCTTCATAAATTGAAGAATGACGTTTCAAAGCAAGCATAATCACTACTAATTTTAATTGGAATGAAAAGCATTTACTTTCGAAACTTGTTATCATTCATCTCTTCAATGTTCATTCATATTCGCTTATTTCGTGCCTTTGATGTACGTTTTGAATAAACCCTCATCGATAAATTCAGATTTAAATTGAACCGTAGCATTGGGCAGAAAAATAGCAGTGATATTTGATTGAAAATGTGCCAGACTGTGGGAAAAGGGGAGCAATTAGCTTTCCTCATCTCATATATAGGTCATATAAAAATATGCTCCAATACCTTCAAGATAAATTATAGTGATTTGACCAAATCCAGACATATGTATTGAACCGGGGGGGGNACATTTATTTTTAGGCACCATCTGAGTTTCAATAAGGTTTACTTTGAAGTAATAAGCTCTAATGTAGAATTTGAATCTGGTCCTTTGATAAACACTATTAAAGATTCAGGTTTACCGACACGATTAAATTCCGATATTGTCTTAGTTTCGTTATCTCAATCTCAAAACTGATAGAAGTTTCCGAAGGATTTTGACTAGGTACCTGAGGAATATCAGTTTCAGACTTCGAATCGGATTCGTCACTATTTTTGAGAGTTTAATTCGCATCGTAGGGGTGCGCAATAGACTTACCTCCACGTGGTGCACCCTGGGCAACGTATACTTATACGGCAAAAAAGTCTATCAAACCGGCAGTTGACTTCTGGCTTCAAAATACTATGACCCCACTATTTGTCATATTCGACCCTTTTCACAGTACTCATCTTACCTTTTTATGCCTTTGTGTCTGTCTGTCTCTTTTACCTCTGTGAATCATTATTCCGTCTCCCATCTAGACTTTTTGTCACTTTAATGTTCCTCCTCCTCCTCTCTGTGAAGCCCCGAAGTCAGCTCCAGGGCTAATGATAACTATCAAAACGCCTGCCATTTAAAATAAATAAATAAATAAATAAATTCGCATCGTTATGGCCAGAATAATCAGATAGACTTGTGTTAGTTTCAGAAAAAAGCGAGAAACTGGTAGGCACATCAGATTTCAATGAAGTGATTTATTCTATTCTCTTTATGTTCTCTGTTCGTTTTGATAATTGAGGCATAAATTCGGATCGATTTCTTGCACAAAATACAGAAATATGAAAGCGATTTCTTGTATAAGAATAAGGCTGACCGTTCGATTTTAATGCTAACTCTTCTGATTGCTGTTCCTTTCCTTCTTGAAGAAACTTGGGAAAGCTATCAGCTATTTCCGGTTACCATGCCGAACTGTGCGGATAAGAGATCGTCAATATGTAAGCCGTTTTGTATCAGAAACTGACTTTCTAAACAATTGAACAATAAAAATATGTTTATACTGCAAATGGCCTAACTACATTCTTCGAAGCGTTTTTTTGTTCGCGTGATATCATCACATTTAGCGGATTTCATTTATCTTGTGTTCACTTTCCCTCACTAATTTGCCTTTGTGTTAGAGTGTGACTTTAGAGGTGGTTTTCTATTTTATAATACCTCACATAATCCACTCCTATGAATCAGAAAGCAAACATGTAACATGTAATCACATTGACGCAATCCTTAATAGCTCAAATTAAGTTTTGGATCTATTGCCTTATCGGAATTTTGAAGAAAAAGATAACATCCTTAATTTGGTGTCAAGCTGATTAATTAGATCTTTTCAATTATTAGATACTAAGTTTCATTATTAGATGAAATCCCCTACCAAAGTTAGTTTGGGAGGCTAGTCAAACTCATCTCGATAAATTAATAACTTATTATTACGAGGTCTGATAGAATATTTTTAGGAAACTCGAGAGAATCTCTCAAAAATCGATCACCTATTATTGGATTTCTGCTCCCCCCCCCCCCCCCCCTCCCCAGAGCCAGAGATGAACCTATTGTCTTCACTATTGGCCAACCCGACAGCCAATCATT
The DNA here is from genome assembly GCA_900617975.1 of Rodentolepis nana. Lineage (NCBI taxonomy): Eukaryota > Metazoa > Platyhelminthes > Cestoda > Cyclophyllidea > Hymenolepididae > Rodentolepis > Rodentolepis nana. The sequence goes on along the minus strand of UZAE01013204.1, from coordinate 22,063 downwards.
TGTCGCCTTTACAATACTATTCTGATAGGTTAAGTCAGTGGGTATAGAGAGATGAGCCTTGTCATTGTTGCTGTAATGACTTTTAAGCATAATATAATTTTTCTATTAGTAAAGTGGAATTCATAACATTATATATTTAGAAGATCTATCTATTTTTGGAAAATTAATATCACTTGCTAAACTCTAATATTAATTTTATTTTATCACTCTTTTTATTTACGATTTAATTTTTTCGCGATAACTTAATGTAATCTGAAGGCAAGAAATATAAAATTTCCAGTAGATTTCAAAGGTTATGCGGTCGAATAGAACTAGGGAATGATTTCAATTTACTTTTTAATTCATCAAGTTCATTTGATATGGAACCGATTATAAACTCCCAATTACATCTTGATGTTCCGTTGTTAAAATATCAAAAAATGCTCCTGCCTAGAGTCTTCAAAGTTTATTGATTAAAAGGAGTGATTGGTCGTCTTATGTCGGCAAGATTGTGTTACCCTAAAGCAAATAAGATGTGAGTTTATGTTGCCAAGTGTATTAGCCCAAAAGAAGTCGGGTCTAGAAATTAACGTGCTTATTGTGATTACATCCTTGCATATACGAACCCAATCCCGAAAAGGCCTTCTAAGAGAGAACTTTAAAACGTAATTTTGAAACGAATTTTAACACAAATTGACTAAATGTAGAGAGCAAAAACGTCCTAGATGGTGGATGCTAAAGTTAGGTCCGTTCCTCTTGTGGGATCCCCACCCCCCCCCCCCCCCCACTACCAATCTGATAGACGTGAAGTCTTTTGAAGTTGAAAGTTTGCCAAGTGTCTATTCCTCACCAAAGTGAATACTAAGGGCCGAATAATCTATGATTGATGTATAAATTATAATTTTGAATTCTTCAATTAAATTTGTTAGTCCAAAATTGGCATGGCCAAGATGGAAGCAATTAACCATAAAATACAGTGTTGGCTATAGCAGCCTCTCGGATATTCAAGACCGGCTGGATGGAAAACACTATACAACATCTGTCTGACGTGTTCATCGCCTGCCTCGACGTTGGTCATATTAACCACAGCAATAAAATAATGGCTACTGAGCCAAGTTAAAGTTGAACAACTTGTTCACTGAGAAGGAACCTACAGAGGCATTTCTTCATCACCTTGGGACACAAACTGAACGCGGGCATCTCATTTCATCATGACCGACCTTAAGGCCAGCTCTAATAGGCCAGTTTTGTGGAAATTGCAGAATTCAGGTTGGTATGTCGCAGACAAATTTATTTCAACTTAGCTGCACAAAACGCCAGTTTCTCTGCGACTTCGGGATTGATTTCATAAGCCAGATTGAGCAGACACTGCCTCAACGAAGGCTCTCCACAATGCGCGGATTTATTCACCACTGGTGTTGGTGGTATCCTGGAGGTCGTTGTCCGGAGTGTGGATTTCTCAGTTGAGTTAGGTGGATATCTGGGAGTTACTCTCAGACTCGGAGTGGGGAGAATCTCCGACTGACACATGCGATCTGGAATTGTTGTCTGCTTGGATGCTTGCTTGGACATGGAGGATTTACTTTGGAGCTTATTTTCTTTAGGGAGGTATTGATTTCCTAGGGTGTGTCAAGTCTTTTCAATTCCTTCAAAATCCAGCTGTCTGAGTGAGGATAGTCCCGTTTCTTTGCTAGCATGACTCTGGTCTAATCCATTTATACAGGCAGTGCAAGTACTATAACGCTGTCACGATTACGATTTCCACATCACTTTGCTGTATTCTTGTGCCTTGACGCATGATATTACTGCAGTCACGCTTTAACTACAAACGTCATTTCTTCACCAAGATATTCGTGCCAACTCCAAAGTGGTATGCTTGAGAGTGCTGACCTCCAAGAGGGTGAATTGCTAGAGTTACTGAATTAAATGTTTGGAACAACTAGAAGATATAGTTATGATGGTATGATGGCATATGATTGGCTGGTGGTGAGCGATAGACTTATCTCCACGTGGTGCCTCCTGGGCAACGCATGCTCACACGGCAAAAAAGTCTATTAACTGGGAGTTGACTTCTGACTTCAAATTACCATGACCCCACGGTATGTCATATTCGACCCCTTCCACAGTACTCAACTGGCCTTTCTCTGCCTTTGTGTCTGTCTGTTTGTCTCTTACATCTCTGAATCGCTCTTCTTTTCCCCTGTCGAATTTTTCTTACTTTAATGTTTCTCTCTTCTGTGAAACTCGAAGTCAGCTAAAGAGCTAATGATAGCTATCAAAATGCCTGCCATTTGAAAAANATGCTTGCTTGGACATGGAGGATTTACTTTGGAGCTTATTTTCTTTAGGGAGGTATTGATTTCCTAGGGTGTGTCAAGTCTTTTCAATTCCTTCAAAATCCAGCTGTCTGAGTGAGGATAGTCCCGTTTCTTTGCTAGCATGACTCTGGTCTAATCCATTTATACAGGCAGTGCAAGTACTATAACGCTGTCACGATTACGATTTCCACATCACTTTGCTGTATTCTTGTGCCTTGACGCATGATATTACTGCAGTCACGCTTTAACTACAAACGTCATTTCTTCACCAAGATATTCGTGCCAACTCCAAAGTGGTATGCTTGAGAGTGCTGACCTCCAAGAGGGTGAATTGCTAGAGTTACTGAATTAAATGTTTGGAACAACTAGAAGATATAGTTATGATGGTATTTTAATGAGACTTTGGAGATAGACATGAGAGACGAAATGACGTCATGATTGAAATGTAGGCGGCATTGGCTGAAAGGGACGACCAGAGGAGTTAGATGATAGAAGTTGATTCTAGTAGGTGGGAACTCGAAGTTTCGAGAAGATTAAACTGGTTGTATAGTCACTTGACCTTGGGGCTAATAAAGCATTTCAAAGACAGTCTGTATCCCGCTGAGAATGCTGGAGAAATGATATGCTGTCTAAGATTTGTAAAGGGTCAAGGCAATCATTAGAGTCACCACAGGCATATTGATGGTGGGTTTAAGTTATACACTGCGATATCTTTATGATTCACAGTGGCTCTGAGTTTCACCAGCCAATCATTTTTTTCAAATGGCAGGCATTTTGATAGCTATCATTAGCTCTTTAGCTGACTTCGAGTTTCACAGAAGAGAGAAACATTAAAGTAAGAAAAATTCGACAGGGGAAAAGAAGAGCGATTCACATCAAAGTGACAAAAAGTCGAGAGGGTGGACAGAATAATGATTTAACCCTTTAGCTGACTTTGGGCTTCACAGAGAGGAGGAGGAAAGAGATGTAAGAGACAAACAGACAGACACAAAGGCAGAGAAAGGCCAGTTGAGTACTGTGGAAGGGGTCGAATATGACATACCGTGGGGTCATGGTAATTTGAAGTCAGAAGTCAACTCCCAGTTAATAGACTTTTTTGCCGTGTGAGCATGCGTTGCCCAGGAGGCACCACGTGGAGATAAGTCTATCGCTCACCACCAGCCAATCATATGCCATCATACCATCATAACTATATCTTCTAGTTGTTCCAAACATTTAATTCAGTAACTCTAGCAATTCACCCTCTTGGAGGTCAGCACTCTCAAGCATACCACTTTGGAGTTGGCACGAATATCTTGGTGAAGAAATGACGTTTGTAGTTAAAGCGTGACTGCAGTAATATCATGCGTCAAGGCACAAGAATACAGCAAAGTGATGTGGAAATCGTAATCGTGACAGCGTTATAGTACTTGCACTGCCTGTATAAATGGATTAGACCAGAGTCATGCTAGCAAAGAAACGGGACTATCCTCACTCAGACAGCTGGATTTTGAAGGAATTGAAAAGACTTGACACACCCTAGGAAATCAATACCTCCCTAAAGAAAATAAGCTCCAAAGTAAATCCTCCATGTCCAAGCAAGCATCCAAGCAGACAACAATTCCAGATCGCATGTGTCAGTCGGAGATTCTCCCCACTCCGAGTCTGAGAGTAACTCCCAGATATCCACCTAACTCAACTGAGAAATCCACACTCCGGACAACGACCTCCAGGATACCACCAACACCAGTGGTGAATAAATCCGCGCATTGTGGAGAGCCTTCGTTGAGGCAGTGTCTGCTCAATCTGGCTTATGAAATCAATCCCGAAGTCGCAGAGAAACTGGCGTTTTGTGCAGCTAAGTTGAAATAAATTTGTCTGCGACATACCAACCTGAATTCTGCAATTTCCACAAAACTGGCCTATTAGAGCTGGCCTTAAGGTCGGTCATGATGAAATGAGATGCCCGCGTTCAGTTTGTGTCCCAAGGTGATGAAGAAATGCCTCTGTAGGTTCCTTCTCAGTGAACAAGTTGTTCAACTTTAACTTGGCTCAGTAGCCATTATTTTATTGCTGTGGTTAATATGACCAACGTCGAGGCAGGCGATGAACACGTCAGACAGATGTTGTATAGTGTTTTCCATCCAGCCGGTCTTGAATATCCGAGAGGCTGCTATAGCCAACACTGTATTTTATGGTTAATTGCTTCCATCTTGGCCATGCCAATTTTGGACTAACAAATTTAATTGGAACAATAGGGATATATATATGGTGAACCGGAAATCAGAACGACTCTCAAAATTTGATGACGGCGTATTGGAAGTCATAGTTGAATCAGAGCAACCTGTTAACTATGTTGGAAGTATCCCGGGGACTCACGTGATTATATTCAACTGTGCAGACAATTTAGTTGGATGTACGTATGATAATTCGTCACAAATAGCTCTAAGCGGAAGAATCAGTTGCAGTTGAATATTGTTTAAACAACTAAATCAAGTTGATTTTGCAGAAAAGTGACATCATTCAGCATGATACTGTCCAATTCTATAGAGCTAAATCGCAACTCAAAATATTCAGGAATTAAATTAGAAGGTTTTCCTCATCCGCCACCCCCCCCCACCCCACCCCCCATTTTTGCCATACCTTGTCACATCCAATCATCACTTGTGTCAGTTCCTGGAGCAACTGGAGTTGTGAACTACTTGAACGAGTATTCTTCTTCAAAAGAGCCAAAATTTCCCAAAACTACTGTGAAAGAGATTTAAATGATTACGGAAAGTAAATTGCAAACTATCATGCACAAAATTTAAACAAAAAATGACGCTTTTATGCTGATTTCGTAAGGCATGAGTCGTTGTTGCTAGCTCTAGAATATTCAGGATAAATGGCAGTAAAACGCGCAGTTCTGTGGTCAAAATCAATTAATCTTGAGGAGAATTAATCGGATCAGTAGAGATGGTTTATACCTCCGGTCAAGTTAGGCTTTGAGTCATCTCCTTAACACAAGTAAAGATTTTGTACCCATAAATATTTCACATAAGTATAATTTCCTATAATTTTTCAAAACGATCTCGTTCAGGTTTCAGGTAATTTGAAATTATTTATAACAAATGGCAGGCGTTTTGATTGTTATCATTAGCTTTTTAGTTGACTTCAAGCTTCACAGAGATGAGGAGAAACATCAAAGTGAGAAGAATTCGGGAGGGGGAATACAACAGTGATTCACAGATGTAAAAGGGACAGAAAGGGTAAGATGAGTACTGTGTAGGGGTCGAATATGACATTGAGTGGGGGTGATGGTTGTTTGAAGTGAGAAGTCAACTGAAGGTTAATTGACTTTTTTGCCGTGGTATTATACGTTGCCCAGGGTGCACCACGAGGAGGTAAGTCTATCCCACACCCCAGGTAATTGGAATTTAAAATTTTGTTGTTAGAAGCTAATTAGATGCTGAGCATGGAAGGCTCAAAGACCTCATTGAATCCAGGACTACTTCTAATGTTATTTTCCGTGATACTGTCTCGACTCACTCGCTCTCTGAATAATTTGATGAGCAGTCTTCCAAATTTCCCACTTCTCTTCCAAACTGGTTTGATTTCGACTGAATAATCTTCACAAATGGCATCAATAGTTTGTGAACTGCGCCTTTCCTGTGTCGCAATTATTAAGTGATCTTCGAGCATTTCGTCATTGCTGCCTAACCGGTTTTTTTTGTCGAATGCTCGAAATGCTTAAAGTAGGTATTGAAATCACTTTGGAGGACATTACTAATGGATGCAGAAAATTGGACATGGAGAGTGTGTGGAACTAAATTAATTTCTTTTTGAAACTTTGAGTGATTTTTTCCAAGCAGCTGTCATGTTTGGCAAACATTAGTATTCGGAGACAATGCACAAAATGAAAACTGAGTTCAAGATAAGTGAACGCCATCGATAAACCTAAACTAATAGTTACTCAGGTGATAGGACAAACAGTCTAGTCTAAGATGAGGGGTTTGGAGAGGAATTAAAATCTGCGGATATACGACACTAATTAACAGAAAGGTGAATGAAGTAACTCAAGTACCAATGGTGCATAAAACAGAAACCATATCAAATATGAGGTTTGTCTGGAATGCAGAAAATAGCGATCTCTCAATGAGAAGCAGTTCTCTGTTTGAGGCAGCCGAAGACAACGCCCCAAAATGAGAGATTCGAAAGTGACGTGTTCTATGAAAAGGTGAGCGAGGAATGGCAGAAAATGTGTAAGTAGTGGTCATGAACATCCGATCTGCTGATCATCATATAAGCAATGGAGAATCTTCGATAAACTTACGAATAGAACAAAACATACTGAAGCTGCTACAAATTTTTTTTGATATTGCAATCATGAATTATTTTTAAATATTTTCTCTTGGCAAAACAATTGTTCTCCCGTCATTTACCCCAACGTTTATCACCAAATTTGTTTGCGTGAGTGACTGTACATTGTTCAAGTTGAAGTGGAATCAATTCCAGGAAAACCCGCATGAAAACTAGGGTAGTTCTTCCCCACAACTAAAATACGACTCATTGGAGAAGATCAACTTTAGTCTATTCCAAATTTAATGAACTTGAAGTTATCTGTTATCTCGAGCAATTTCTGAAGAACTGGAGTAAGTAGTCAATCTTACTAAAGGCTTGCATCATGTCGTAGTGCTTCCAATTTCTGTAAATACATTGCTTTTCCACTACGTCAATTAATCAGAAAACTAGATGCCCCACCCCAAAACCATGAGGTCAATATAGTGTCGTGCATCGGCGTAGAGAATAAGCAGCACTCGATTAGGTTACCAAAGCACTGAAATGGGCAATCCCTGTCTCCTTCCAAGCGTAAGTCGGCTGAAAAAAGGGTGGCTCTAGTGGTCCTTAAATCACAAAAAAGCGGAAATTCCTATTACTCTCTCCCCTTCGAAATCCATTCTTGTCCATCGAAATACTTGCGCCTGAAATAAATCTCTCGAATACCACGTATTTCCAATTTATGATAGATCCTCCAATCAGCAAATTGCATTTCCCGATGGCACACAAACCAAATTGCCACCCTGTCCATACGTCCAATCCGGCGTGTCCCAACATTTCAATCAAAGCTAAGTACCGAAAACAATGGCCATTGGTATTACAATAAGCCTATCGCGACCCATACATAGATCAAGAAGTATGTCCTGTTCTGCTATCTCTCTAACTCTTTCCCGCCCTTTGCACATTCAGAGAATTCACGCTTTAATTAAATGTCTGCTTGTTGAACACTAAAACACTAGATTTAGTTTTTTAGCATTTGGCTCCAATTTCGGTCTCAGTAATACAGCAAGCGGATTTGGGAATTACAGTAATGATTTAGTGTTCAAATCGTACTATGGACGGTATCATGAAAATTCTATCAATTCACAGAAGACCAATTTACGCTTAATAATTTTTCTCAATGATAATGTGATAAAAGGCATAATTAAAAGTATTTCTTTTGTCAAGGAAGAATACCTAATATTATTCGCATTGCATTACCATCTTGTAAGTTTGGTGGATTAAAATAAACTGTAGAACAACAATATTTCAAAACGTACAAAATTAGATATATAATTTAAGAAACATGCTTATTCTCCTAGTAATAATGGAAGGTTTAATATTTTTTCTATGAAAGCTCATTGCTCTTTAGAAACACATTTTGACACTTTTTAAATACTTAAATTCGTAACTTATGGCACCAGCCTATTTCGACTCGATGTACCATAAGATAGAGTTGGCAAAACAGTTCGAAATCGAATTAGTGGCAGTTTGAGATGAATATGCTAACTGAGAAGGACTGTAAAGAAATGACGTGAGGCAACTGTAAGAAGAATGCGAGTGGTTAATTTTCTTTGCTCTATTTAAATTACAAGTTGATAAAACAAAGAAGTGGGAAAAAGAAAACTAATCATGTTAAATGTATTAATATTAAAAATTATAAAATTGTAAATATTGTTTATTTTGTGATATAAAGGTAGATTTGTATATTACCTTCCGAACTAATTTTAAATATGACATTGAAAAGCGCTAAATCTAAATGTCTGCAATAGCCAATAGGAAACTGCCTTTGTTGCTTAGTCCCATTTGATCTTTGCGAATTAATAAAAATATAATGACTAAACCCGTATTGGAAGGAAGTCATGCGCCTCCTAAGGACCTTCTTGATGAGGAAACTGTGTTCAGCTTGGACGATAGTCTTGACGGACTTCCACTGACTCCGTTCAGTCGAAAAAATGATATTGACTCGGAATTCTCTCTACCCGTACGTTTAATGTCACTTTTCTTTGATAATTTTTAATAGGGGACCTCCCTTGGGTCACAAAGTTTGTCAAGTCATCGTCGCGATTCACGTATTAAGGCTGAAACTATGCTTTCCCGTGTTAGTGCTTTCGCTGATGTCTCTGAAGAAATCAAACTTGAACAACTTTTTGAATACGCGTGGCCTGAAGAGTCTTTGGTAAATTCGAAAAACGGCCCAACTTACTATGTTATTCAAGAAATACTAGCTGATTATCTTAAGGTTTGTTGGATTTTGAGCATTTATATAACTTATTTAGGTCAAGTCCTTCAAACGCCGTTATCCCGATTTGCAGCGTCGAATCTGTGATGCCTATGAGCGGAATTGGCTTCAAGAAGCTGGGCTAGTTCCTCCAGGTAGAGCGGAGTTAGGTCTGACGGCCCTGGTCAGTGATGAAGTAATGACGCTTCTTCAGAATGATTTTCCTGACGTTCACGTGGTAGTCAGTGACCTCTTTCGCCAAAGGCGGTTTCAGCGTCTCGCTGACCACCAAAAACGTCAATATGAGGCGGCTAGGGTCGGTAGAGGTGAAGCTCGAGCAGAGTTAGCTCGAAAACGTGCACTGGAATCTGCTTCAGATTTCAATAAGCAGTTGATTTCCGAGCGTCATAAAGAACGCAGATGCTATTGGGATCTGCAGACTATGCAAATCCATGTTCCGCAGTGGCCCTATCGACTTTTGGACCCCCCAGCAATTAAAAATGGATCATACCCTATTGCTGTAATTCCAGGACAATTCACTGAGCACTATGTTGACTATTCACCCATCGAATTAAACTATCTGCCCGTATCCAAAGCACTCCATACACAGCCACCCCATCTACAATGCAAACGACCTTTTCGACTTCCACCGCCGCTTCCTGTAAATCTTCGTTATGGAAATGTCTCTGGTGCCCCCAGACCACAAACCTTAAATGATCCTTCTAATCCAATTATCCCCAATCAGGTGGTTAATCAAGCTGCCAATAGGTGAGTGCCTTAATATCAATCGTATTTAGATATATAACGATTTGATAATGTGTACCGATCTTAGTTAACGAAAAATTGCGCTTTATCATGCATACACCCTTTTTTGTTGAAAGGTTAAGAACAGCCAGAGTTTATGTTAGTAAATGTAGAGAAATCCTTTTAAAATCAGGAAGATCTTGAAGTTTATCTTAATTCTAGAATCGCCAGGCTTTTTTCTGTGTTTATAAGCACTTTTATGGATATAGTTTCTTCACATAATTCTGTTTGTACTTCGAAGATTATTTTCCTGATTTGTTTTATTGAGATTATTTAGAAGGCTCACTTCCCAGATTTGAAAATTTGACACAGACCTATTCTTCAATGTCTCTGGATTTTCAATATTTGTCGAGGCTTTGTATCTTTAGTTGATTTAAAATCTAAATTTTATCCTCTCTGTATCCAAATATCTGCTTTGTATCCTAATTTGTCGATCCAGTCAATTGTGTCAATGTCGTTTTCGTATGATAGGATTTCAATGCTTCGTCCAACTCTTCAGGGCAAAGAATTTATCCGAATTTTAGCATTAAATTCAATTTTTCTTGCTTCCCTTACACGCTTCAGTGTGTTTTGGACAACAACAACAACTTGTTTTCATCTACCTTACAATGGTGCGTGAACCACACTGAAGTTTTGTTCTTTTTGTTTCAGGTTGCTTTTTCTCCAATACCAATCGTAATCTTTTTTAATCTTTGATCTTACTTTGTTGAGATTAATTCTAGATCTATTTTTAAGTTTCATCTCCTTGTAGTTGAAATAGTTTCTTACCAGGGAAGTTACCTGCATACCCAGACACAGTTGGTTTGAAATGGTAGTATTGCTTCCCTATTACTTAAAGATGGTCGAACTTATCACCCTTTAAAAGGCATGCCTTTCTGATTGCACAAATTTAGCTCAAAACAGGAGTTTGCAGCCCCAGCTACCCCAGAGAATTCGGCGTCGAAGGTCGGTGGCTCAAAACGTGATGAGGAGGTCGTTGGTACTCCAACTAAAGCCGATCAAGCGGAAGAAAAGGGTCCTCCCTGCACTGTGTGTGGGAAACCTGCAGCTGACCCCCTTCGTTGCTCCCAATGCACAAGACAAGGTCATGCTCGTTGTCTGGATCTCCCTGAGCACATGATCGACACTGTTAGGACGTAAGTTCTACTTATTTGTCAAGGCAAATAAAATGTCATTACTTTAATCTTCAGAAAGCTCACGATCAAGTTGAAAAACAAAATATATACCCCAGAAGGTGTTGGTTGGTTTGAAATCCAAGTTTCAGTGTTCGTTCTGTTAGTTTCCGATTCGCTTCATTTTCTGCATAGCCTATAGATAGTTTTATTAACTACAGTGCATTGTTTCTTTTAATTATCCGGATATTAGCTAAGATATTTATGGTGATTTAGAGCTCGGCAACATTGTTTTGTTTAATTGTTGCAGTCAGGGATAGTTGTTAAAACTACTTCCCGCTATTTTGCTGAAGCTTTTGTGCTAATATTGTTTGTATTTCGGGTACTTTGTACCTGCAGTTTCTTCAAGTAGGATCTTGTAATGAAGCCAATATTATTTTAGTACTAATAAATCTCTTCACATCCTGGTACACTTTTCTCATGCCCTCCGTAGTTCTATCTTTTCAAATAGGCTTAGCTTTCTAGCCCTTTTTACGCAAAATATTTTATAAGTTTGTCTTCAATATCTTTGTTAGCGCTTCATTTGGATGAATAATAGTGGAACCGTGTGTACATACAAAACGCTCACCAATTCATATTGACTCCGGAAAAAGGAATTACCGCATTATGGAGGCTTGATGTAAAGTCATCATCGTAAATTCCTTGCACGTCTGACGCAATTCTACTTAGTTATTATCAGTAACAATATTTTTTACTGTAGATATGCTTGGTCATGCATGGAGTGCAAACAATGCGTGGAGTGCGAAGATACGGGGGAAGAGGATCAGATGATGTTTTGTGATCGTTGCGACCGTGGTTATCACGCCCAATGTGTGGGTCTTCGGAGTATTCCAGAGGGCAATTGGGAATGTCCTACTTGTGCTCCCCCACCCGAAGAAAGATCACCGTCTCCACCCATGTCAAAGCGGCCTAGACGAAGTACCACTGGCCTTAGACGTCGTAGTTCCCCTGTTCCCGCAACCTCTACACCTGCTCCATCTTCGACCACGCCCAGACGTCGTGGACGTCCTCCGAAGAAGGTCGTTAAGGTGGACAGTGAGAGTGGCAGCGATGCAGACTAGGGGAAGCAGTCTTGTGTGCATTTTTGTCGGTGTTTACCATTTTATTCAAATCGTCATGTGTGTTTTCTTTTTTTCTCAAAGTATGAATATATGTATGTGATTGTAACATTAACTGTTGCTTGTTTCTCTCAGCTGATTCGTGTTTGGTTATAATTGAGTTATGATTTGTGCTGAAAATCTCCTAAAGTGTGGCTTGATCCTCTGTAGTAGTTGTTGTCGTATGAAATAACAACAATAGGTGAAGATGGGAAGAAGTCAGAGGGTTCTTAGTAGAACAAAAGTCATTTGTCCGTAAGCTATTACTTACCTTTCAGTAATTCGCTTAATTTCCCATTCAGGTTGGGTGAAAGCACTCTGAATAAGTTTAGGAGGCTCAATGTGAATGTCAATTGGTTGCAGAATTTATAATGTCAACTGTATTTTCGCAAACCCAGATGAGGTGAGGAGACACTGGCATACATGCCATCATCGGAATGCAAACACCTGACAAAGTAGTATGTTTTCTTGTCCGGTAGATGGCTGTTTCGTAACCCGTCCATACGTTACTGTCGGCCGTCATGTCAATTTACCTGAAAGTACAGTGTGGTGGGGCTTATCATCAAGGGGATTAATTGGACCGTTCTTATTTTTTTTTGATCCTACTGTAACCAGTCCCATTTACTTGAACAGACGAAGAGTTCTATTTTCACCAAGATGAGGCACCCCCACATTACCATCGCGATGTAAGATCTTTCCTGGATGAAGTTTTGCTAAACAACTGGATTAGACGAGGAGGTTTTGTTGAATATCCTCCCGTTTGTGAATTGCCACTGAAAAATAATTTAACTATACTTGTGAAATATTTTAAAGCATTTGAAATAAAAAATTCTAATTTAACGCCACGTTTACGATTAGTTTCAATGCGGTTGCATTTTCTTGGGACGCCCTGTATATCTAGCATTATTTATTTTTTAAGTACCTAGATTTCCGTGCATTCAGATAGAATGTTTGTACAACCAGGTGTTAATTTAGACACGTGATGATTTTATTAATTACTTTACTTAATTTTTAATTCATCAAGACTATTTTTTGCTCGCTTGTGCCACTGCTCTTGAATAGTACATTCTGCTATTCATGTGTTTTTAATTTCTATCTAATAAAACATCGGATTTATACCTTACCGAGCAGTTTAGCTGTTTACTTTAGCTGAGTTCTACCTTTGCGTTGCCTATTCCCTATTCTGTTCCAGCATATATATATAAAGATATATTATTATTATTATTAATCTAATTAATCATCTAATCAAGATGAGAGAGAATGGCACACCTTTATGATTCTACTCAACAGAATCACGTTATTACCCTCTTATGAGTTCCTCCTCCATGCACGAATGAAGACCCACCCAACTTCTGAGAACCAGCCTTCTACAATCTGTAAGCCTGATATTCCAGCTCCAAATAAGATAGGAGAGTGAAGGAGGCACACGCAGTCAGTTAGGTGCAAAAGGAACTTTAATTATAACCTTGAAATTGTGGCGAACACAGCCATAGTTTGGCTAAACCAAAGAACCTCCTGGAACGAGTTGCCCAGAGGGCAGAAACCACTCAGACAATCAATGATCAAGCATGGTCAGCTTAGCCGAAATTGTATTTATTGACTAAACTCCGCGTCAGCTAAACACAGCCCAAATAAGCATGCTATCTGATTTCAGGAGTCAATCGATACTAGGGTATTTTGCCATAGAGATTACAGAGGAAGATAAGTCATTGCAAAAAAATACGAAAAGCATACAAAAGCGAAGACTTGATATAATATTTTCTCATATTAAACTAATACTTCCTCCATGACACCACAGTTACTAATGTGCTGCCAATGGCTCCCATGCTCACCACCCACCCCCAATCCCACCTTTGTTCTTTACTCAAAGTCACCGATATCCCATAATATTGTAACCTTTTATCTACTACGCTCCTATTCTTCCCAAGCTACTTACTACGCAATGTATATTTATTTATATCAAATGTCAGGTTTTATGTTTGTTGTAATTGGTCCTTTGGTTGACTTCGGGCTTCACAGAGGGGAGGAACAGGCAAAGTCACAAAAAGTGGACAGGAGGAACAGAAGAGTGGTTCACAGATGTAAAAGAGGCGGACAGACACAAAAGTAGAGAAAGAGGTAAGGTGTGGTGTGTACTGTGGAAGTGGTCGAAAATGATATACAGTTGGGTCATGGTAGCTTGAAGTCAACTGCCGGTTTATAGACCTTTTTGCAGTATGAGTGTACGTTGTCCATGGAACACCACGTGGAGGTAAATTTATCGCGCACACCGCACAATACATATCATTGCTTTCATTTTAAAGAGCTTATCCTTACCTCCTTTCCACTCTCTCTCTCTCTCTCTCTCTCTCTCTCTTAAGTCTGTTTCTAATTCTGTCTCAACCTATTCTTGCATCTCCATTTTTTCTCTCTTTCTAGGAGTTCAAAAGAGTAGTTTTAATAAAAGTAAATTTGCTGTCGCCATAGCTACGACTGACTAAGACCCACTATGTCATAAAAAAAGACAAATTTGTACTGCTTTTAGTAGATCACAACCGCCTAATGGATTCAACTAACAGGACTAACAAATGAAAGCTTATCAACTGGTCAAAAGGCTTTGAATAGCATTAACAAAGTCACTCAGATGCTAGGCAGCCAAGCCACGCACCTTAAAAATATTTGACCTGTTATAGTGGTTTGGTCTAAGCAAGGAAAATGTATAACCCAATTCTTTAATCCATTCTCACACCCCCCCCCCCCCATATATTAAACTCTATTTTCCACCTAGCTTTACTCGAAGGTTGCCCTACGATTAAAATTTTTAGATTTTTGTCCATTAGAATAGGTAACAATGACAGCTTATTCAAAGGCGCAAGGCATAGATCAAAAAGTGTACTATTGTGAAACAAACGAATGATTTAACGTAGACTAACTATTAAAACGTTAAGTAACTTTGACTAATGCAAACCATTTCCGTGGCTAGATTAGGCTTTGTCTCCTTACATATGAAATATCGGCAATTAGGTGTGAAAAAATATTCTTTCAAAATAAGTCTTTTTTAACTTCTCTACTCTACTTTGAAAGACCTAAATAAATAACCAAAATTGTAAGATCATCAATTTAAGGGTTCCTCAAACTAAAAGCATTATAGGCAGTAGAAAATCCCAATTTTGTTCTCTTTCATCTTAAATAACGAATTCAAAGCTCAAGTTCTGTTCTTCTGATTGGAATAGCACTTAGAAAATTTTACATTATAAGTTAAAAATTTAAAACATTTTGGTAAACTGTGAAGTGAAGCATGCTGTCAAAGAACAGTCAATTAAACTTTATTATAAAGCGAATGTATATCCTTGACTGCCATCCGAAAAGGATATTTGGCTTCCTGTTTCTTGTTGAGGTAGAATATGCAATTAGACGGTTTTGCAAGCAAAAGCGTACCAATTTCACGTTTCAGATCATCACTATTGAATTTCATGAAGAGTTTGCAGAAATAACCCTCGGCGAATTCAACGGCCTGACACTCTGGGTCAATAGCACATGCAAACTTGCAGTTTTCCAAATTGAAGGCCATATTATTTAAACTGCAGAGAGTAGTGGAAGTCAGCAAATAAGTTGATCAACTACTGATATTATATAAGTAGCGTTTCTTACTTCGAGTAGGTATTTCGCTGACCAGATTTGGAGAAGTAGTACCTTTCAATACAGGGACTAAGCAAACCGGCACCAATTGTATAGAGCTTTTTATTGTGACACTGTTTTCCCAGCTCAGATATGGATCGTATCTCTAATATATACTTTTCCGGTACTTTGGTCTGATGAAAAAGATAACATAATTCAAGGCTGCTTAATGGGGCATAATTTAAGTATTCTTAGGTAATTTCTAACTATGTGCAGTGATTTTATGATAGGAATAAAAAGTACTACAATCGCCGAGTGTGTTGGTGGTGTAGAGTCATTGCTTCGACTATTGGGTCTCAATCAATGAGCGAAATGGCCGGTCTTGCTTGTCCAATAAAGGGACCGCAGTACTTGAGAATTAGATTGTATGAAATTTGGTGGGAAAACGAATAGTTTTTTCCCCTGCATTTCTGAACAAAATTCGCGGGCTTCATGTCTGTTACACTAAATTATCGTTCAGTGAAGTTCCAAAGCAATACTAGGACTGCAAGATCCTCACTTTTTGGAATATTTTTCCAACTAGGTCATTTATCTCTATCACAATTTTAATCTATACAAGGAGTATCACTAGTTTTCAAATAAAGGACAAAGTTCAATTTTATGTATTCTTACCTGATAGTTGAAATGATATCTCGTAAACAGTTATACCTTTCATTGTGACATTTTATACCGCCTTAAATATAGGACTCATGATATAGCTTTTTAGGAACCAATCAATCTGAAATCTTGGCACCATAACTTTTCTTGCATTAAAGAATAAGGTATATTCACATACGACCTCAGCTCTCATCTGATTAGTGGCTCTCAGATGTATACTTATCCTTCTCAGGGCCTCAATTAGTGGCCTAATTTCTTAAAGAACACTACATTTACATGACATGGCATCTTTCTCTTCCAGGTATCCACAGGTCAGAAACATCGAAACGATCAGATAGCAACATTTCAATATGGTTTAAATCGGAGTTCAGTCCGAATCATTTGAAAAAATTAAGTAAATCGATTATTTTATGATTCGTAAAAGTACTTACTTGAGCCCAGCCTTGAGCGATTTTCCAGCCATCACAAGCCCCAATATCTCTTTCTTCCATATCACCTTTTTCCTCCAAGCAAATTTCCAACTTGGACTCGGGTCCAACTGGACATTGTTCCTTTCCATCACTAAATGGCTCGAATTAGTTAAAATTTCAGCCTGTGCACTTACATTATAGAACAATCATTATAGTATCGATTATTATGAAAGAAGGGAATCTTGCAATTGCCTTTTTCAGTCATTCTAGCAAATCGAGAGTGCGTTGTAAGAGTCTGCCTAAATAAGCGTTGCAAAAGTCAAAAATTACATCTCCAACGAGGATATCATCTTGTGGAAGTTCGGTAGGGCAGAGACCTCCTGTCAAATTTTCGGGTTTGGGACAAGCGCAAGTACGCACCCTTTTCCGAGTGCAAGTTGAGAAATCACAAAGTCCCCATTCACCCCATTCACACCAAGCACCATTAATTGGATTGGCTTCACAAGGAACTGCCTCAATGAAAGAAGAATTCCAAATCTCCTCATATTCAAAGCGGCCTGATACGAAAGGGAATATGATAAGCACTATTAACTCAATCCGCATATTTGCGATAGATGTGACAACGGATTGAATGCTGCAGTGAGGTAATCAATAGAATTTAGGCCATTAGTCATGGCACAGTTATGTGATAAGTCGTGCAGCTAATGAAGTGATAAAAAACAGGTGTTCCGCCGCAAATGCATTAAAATTATACTAATTTAATTAGAAGAAGGTGATAAAGTGAAACGGCTCGATTTTTAATTGAGCATATAAAACGACTCTGTTTGCATGTTTGAGGAGGAGATAGATGGTGGCAAGAATAATTTGCGGGGAGACGAAAAGATGAAATACTAACTTTTTTGAAGCATGTAAAGACCCTGTGTATTGAGAAAAATTAAGACTCCATGAATGACAATAAACTAGTCTCAGCAAAACCATTTCAAGTAGCCCATAATTTAACAAGCACATTAGGACTATCACATTCCAGAGCTATTCCATTTTTCATCACTACAATCTACTGATTCTCCACCTTAGGTCACCATTAAGAGGAGAACACCTTCTGAGAGATTTGGCATGCAAATTTATTAAACCACTCAACTGCTCACCATTTGAGGGTCATTAACGTTTCTCCTTTATCTTCAGATGACACTTTCTGAGGGACTAAATTAAAATTTATTTTTTCCACTGTTTTACTTACTAAATTAAGCCCTTATTACTACTATTTAAGTAATTTGGCATTTTGGTCCAGCCTCAGTTCAAGCACAGCCTCTACTGGACAATAGTCTCCTAGGTAGAACAGATTTGCAAATTTACTAAAATATTGAAAAGTGAAGAATAGTATTAAACTACTAGCCACATATTGTTGAGTTTCATATTTAAAATCTACCATGTAGGAGGTCGTATGATATTGCTCTCATGAAGTTTATAAAGAACATGAGTAGAATGAGCCAAACACAGATGATGCCAATTCCAGCGAAATGTGTGATGATAAGAATCAAGTGATAGATAGAAACCAATTAAGAGTACTATCAAAGTTAGTATATAAGGAAGGAGAATGTGAGAATACAGCGATTTTATCTAGGCGTTCAAAGGCGACGAAAGAAGATGCGCACAAAGCAAACAAGTCCAGTAGAGTCGAACACCAATGTAAAAGGGTGTTTGCTCGACTTGGCAGAAAACTTAATTTCCATTTTCGTAGACGACCTAGAGACATGTACTGAAGACACTCAGTGCCAATGTAATCCAACAGAATCTGATTCTGAACCCGACGAAACTAATTCCTGCACCGACTATGGCGACTGCATCATGAAGATAGCACAAAAGTTTAATCCCGAGTTAGCAGAGTGCATGAAGACGTGTGCTGATAAAAATTCATGTTCCAACGATCAAGGCAAACCTGGTCCAGATCAACCCACACAACCTGACTGCTCGGCAAGTATCGAATGTGAAATGAGAATGTCCATACTCAAGTTAGCACAGAACTTTAATACTATTTTAGAAAAATGCATTGGATCCAGTGAAGAGGAGACTCCATGCCCAGGGGGACAAAATAACCCTGATCCTAATCCCGACAGTACTACTTCTTGCCCCGATTACAGCAATTTCATCAAAAAGATTCTCCTAAAGTTGTGTCCTGAATTATCAGCATGCATGGGAACAGGTGAGGACAAAAATCCATCACCCGGTGATCAAACCAAGTCATGTCCAGATAAACCCACACAACCAGAGTGCTCGGAAAATATCGATTGTGAAATCAAAATGTCCATACTCGAATTGGTTCAAAACTTCAACTCCATGCTCCTAGGTGGCCAAAACCCATGCGATGAGGAGTCCACAGACCCTGAAGATCCCTCAGAATGCGATCTTGATCCCGAAGATACTACCTCAAGCAACGAATGTCACAATTGCTCAAAAAAGCTAGCACAAAAGTTCCGCTCTGAAGCAGCTGTCGTTAAGAGGACAGGTGCTAAAAATACTTCATGCCAAAATGATCAAGCCAAGCCATGTCCAGAAAAACCCACAGAACCAGATTGCCCGGCAAATATCGACTGTGAAATCAAAACGTCCATACTAGAATTGGTTCAAAACTTCAATTCCATTCTCTTAGACCGCCAAAAGCCATGTGATGAGGAGTCCACAGACCCTGAGGATCCCACAGAATGTGAAACTGATCCAGACGATACCGCTTCTTGCTCCGATTATCGTGATTGCATCATCAAGTTAGCACAAAAGTTGTGCCCTGAGTTAGCAGAGTCCATGGGAGCAAGTGGTGACAAAAATTCATCACCGGACAGTCAGACTAAACCATGTCCAGATAAACCCACTCAACCTGAGTGCTCTTCAAATATCGACTGTGAAATTAAAACTTCCATTCTCGAGTTGGTTAAAAATTTCAATTCCATTCTGGTAGATAGTAAAAAGCCAGGCGGTGGTGAGGGAACGACAGAACCAGAGAATCCCTCAAAACCCGATCCTAATCCAGACGGAAACTCCTCCTCTGATTATCTCAATTGCATCAAAATGTTGTTGCAAAAATTGAGTCCAGAGTTAGCCGAGTGCGTGAAGACATGTGCTGACAAAACTCCATCCCCCGATGATCAAAATAAACCCTGTCCAGAGCAGCCCACTCAACCGGACTGTTCGGATAATGTTGAAAGTGAAATAAAATCATACTTACTCAAATTGGCACAAAACTTTAATTCCATTCTCGAAAAATACCTTGAAACAGGTGATGGAGAAACTTCAGACCCTGAGGAACCCTCAGAACCTGAAGAACCCTCAGAACCTGACACCGATCCCGAAGAGCCTAACTCAGGCTCCGATTTTCGAGAATATATCCTAAAATTAGTTAAATATTTGTTTCCTGATTTAGCTATGCGCTTGGAGGCATGTGCTGAGGAAATTCAATGCCCAGGCGTTCCAACCGATTCTTCTCTACAAAAACTCACTATACCAGGCTTAACGATTGAGACCTACAACGTACTCAGAGCGTCCTTGATCAACTTGTTAATGGTCGTCTACCCCGAACTAGCCCCATGTTTTGAAACAGATCCAGATGATAACGGCGATTGCGAAACAGAACCAGAAACCCCCGATCTTCCTGATCCCGATGAACCAACAGGATGCACCAGTGTGAAACAATGCCTCAGGCTTCTTTCTGAGAAATTGAACCCTGAATTGTTCTGTGCTTTGGAAAACTGCACTCAGCAATGTCCTTCTCCACAACCGATGCCATGTCCACCACCATGCCCCTCGCCATGCCCTCAGCCATGCCCACAGCCATGCTCTCAGATATGCCCTCAGCCCATTTGTGATGACGTTCCAATTGAGGAAGCCAACCAATGTCTTCTCACAATTGCCAACGCACTTCGTGATCAACTTGACGACGGGACGGAACAAATCTGCCCATGCCAGCCACAATCTCAACCATCTGAACCCAAACAAGCTTTGTCACCTGTGGCTATAAGACGCCTTTCTCCAGCCATATCATCTGCCTTCAATATCAAACCAATCGGACTTGCAACGCCAAATAAACTTTTAGCACAACGAGCCAATTTAAATAAGAAACCACGAGTCAAGTTTGCGAAGACGTCAAAGTCAACTAAGTCGAGCAAATCATCAGCTCCACCACTACCACTTATTCCCAAAACCTGGCAAACTAAATATATGGGGCTAACAAATAAATCGAATAAGTCAGGCAAAAAGTCTGCCAAACCGGCCTCAAAGCCAAATCAATCAGTTTCAACTTCCAACTCCTCCAAGTCAACGAAGCTTTAAGTCAATCCTACACTCATTAAGCAGCACTTCTGTCAACATCATCAAAATTCCATCTTCACCTCCCTGGTTGCCACAATAAATCCAACGATTCCGTACAAATCGTTGCTTATTCATTAGTAGCTGACTGAATTAGTCATTTGGTCTATTTCTATCCTGTACTTCCAATATGTACTCCCATTTTTAAGTATATTAACTGCTCAAATTACCATTGTCTTATTTTTACAAACACCGCACTATTTAAAATATTCCGATTGGACTTCGAAATTCCCATTAAGTTAATCGATAAAGCTGCTATTCAGTGTTGTTACGCACTGTTTACAGTCGATTATAACGACCCTACTTTAGGTACAATCACATTGCGTATCTTATTTCTGCATCAAGCTTGCAAACAATAATAATACCGATTGCAACAACATCGTATCGAGATTACGAACAGTAAAAAAGTACAATTGATCAACAACTTTATCATAGTTGCATTGAACTGTCTATCCTACAAGGCCTTACTACAGCTTCATGTTCTTCTCCACATTTCACCCCGACCATTCACTTCTGCAGATCACATTTGAACAAACATACCCTCTTCATTTCGATGTGAACAGATTTGACTCAATAATACCGAAAGTACCCCCACATGAATAAGATCTAAGATCTCTCTCTTTCTCACCACCACGTTACGTGTTACAGATCGTATTGAGCTACACAGGTTGAAGCTTGGACACACTCACGATGATGATTATGAAGTCAATCCACTAACAATGATGCACAAATTGCATAACACTTCAAGTAGCTTACACACCTATCAGTCCTGTTCAGCAACGTGAGAACCAACCTCATAAATTTGGCCACACCACAACAACATTCTCAAAATGCCACCATTGACAACCTTAAGTCATTGCCGTCTCTATGTTGCTTTCGCATCAATTAACTCACCCCTTGAGGCAGCAGTAATACCATCCAACTCATCGTAAAAGTTCGCCAACTCAGGAAACTTCTCTTCCACGGTCTCCACAAGGAAGTGCAGAAGGGTTGTCTGCTTGTCCGGTGTTTTCGTATCGAGTAGCTAAAGAGGCAAAAGAAACGGCTTACGTAGAGGAGTTTGCCAAACACGACACAGAACGATTAGTCAGTGCGTGAATCAGCCGAGAATCACTCGGTCAGTGGGTGGACATTCACAAAAGATGAGTCAGAGTGAGAGGAAAAGTAAGGGTAGGCCAGG